>JANHFX010024690.1:7917-22613 GCA_027560015.1 Chloroceryle amazona
CGATGAAGTAGAAAAACCTTACTTTATATCCATAATGGTATATCAATCTGTTCTAGTAGAAATCCCAGACATTTCCAGGGCTTCAGGGAGAGTGGTAAGCAGCATTTGCCTGCAGCCCAAGAGCTAGAGCTCACTGGGCAGGGGCTGGCACATTTGCAGGGGTCACAATCTAAAAAAGGCAGACACTGCCAATCTACAGTCCTGTCTGCTTTCCTGACCCAAAGCCACCCCGTTACCTCTCCTCTCCATACATCTGAACAAACTTTGACAACATACACACCCGTTCATTCCCCAGCTCCCCACTCTATGTGTTTTCAGCTCCCTCACATTCCCTCCTCCTTCTTTCCTGAGGTGTCTATCCCCTAGAAATACCCTCCCACCTCAAGCCTACCTGGATGTGTTATTTAACCACCGGTTGCATGTGTCACTCAGTTATATATCTCTATCTATCTTCATCTATCTGATTGCTAGCTGAGATTGTAACTATAAATTTCTTATTCACCTGCACACTCTGAGCTCTCTGGTATCACCGTTCTACACAGACATAGTTAACTTGTTCATCTCTACCTTACACCCACGCATTTAGCCAACCCTCCTACCTCCCTGCAGCCAACAAATGCCATAGAACTTTCTGATATGTAAAACCAGTAACTCCATCTCTGACATATTTATGTAATCTTCTTTCTTTTGTTTTAAGACAGTTTAGTATCAGCTAAATACAAACGTATCACCTATTTCTAAATCTATTCTTCTAAGGTGCAAGGTTAAGTTAGAGATAAGTTTAAAGTTTACTGCTCAGAGCCAGGGTTTGGTTAAGGTTAGGGTTGGGTTAAGGTTGGTTTAGAATTAGGGGTGGTTCAGGATTTAGGACTCTGGGTTATGGCTGGGTTAGGTTTGGGGTAGGATTATGGTTACTATCAGGGTCAGTGGTGAGTCTCAGCTTGTGTTAGGTTTAGGTACTGGATGCAGAGTTTATGGTGAGGTTATGGTTATGGGTTAGTGCTGTGTTCAAATACTGTTGGGCTAGGGTTAGATTGGGCTTAGTGTTGTGTCAGGATAAGCTTTAAGCTTAAGGTTGGGTTTGTGTCAGGATTTAGAATGAGGGTTAGTTTTAGGATTGGTTTGGGAGTCACATCTCAGCCTCGATCATGTAATTTCTCTATGCTTATTTCTTGCGCAAATAGATCTGTTCTCTTTCTGTCCATCTTAAGACTGCAGATCACCTAATATTCTCTCCCACACATTCCTGTAGGTATTAAGAGTTGCGTTTCATAACACTTAGTAATCCATTTCCCCATATATTCTCACTTACCCAACATCTTTGCCCATTTTGCATACATTCACGTCTCACGCATCTCGTCTACCTCACATCTACTAATCACTCTCATCTTTTCTTAGAGCACTTATGTATAAACCACTTCTGCTTTGGCCCATCACGTCTAAGACATCAGCGTAACTAATGTCATGATTAACCACCTTCTTTTGCAGTCTCTTTTATACATACTCATTAAACTAACGCCTGTGAGCACCTACCTATCTGATCAATCAGATGCAAATTTTAATTAACCCCTCTGGATTTCCATAGCACATGGTAAACTATATATTTTCATCTTCCTCTTTGTTCCATCCATATTAATCTCTCTGCTCACTTGTACTCATTCTGATGAGCTTCCTGGTACCCACTCATCTGTATGGGTACCCACATCCTTCTTCATCAATCATCCTGTCCAGGATTTACTCCTCCATCTAACATCCTTCTAATATGCACTTGATCATCAGGCTAATTTCTCAGCACTCCCTGCTCATGAATACTCCTCTGTCTCTTTCCCTAGACCAACCTGTTAGCTTGCTAATTGTTCCAAGCTTGGGGTTTTTTCAGCATAATCTCTTTATTCTGTATGAATTTTATATGTAATTTATTTACTCCGTGCCTATTTTATTTGTCTTTTCTTTAGGTATTTTTTTTTCTTTTTCCCATACCCACTCTTCTCTTTTGCCTGTGCACTTTATCATTTTTTATTTTTAATGCATCTACCCAAAGCTTCCTATGCCCATCCATGTCTTGTGAATCACCCTTTTCACAATTCTTTTGGTATTTGCAGGCAGTCTTGATGACTAGATACCCACTCTATGTGTGTTACTCATCTATTACTTTATTAACTACTCATCTATTAACTCTTTTGTTCTTTTTTTATCTGTTTCTCCCTCTACCCACATTCCCCACAGTCAATGCCCTATTCACCCTATCAGCCCATATTTTCTAGCTCTGTTAGTCATATATTTATTCCAGTTATCTTTCCATCCCTTTACCCAGACAACACATGCTCTGTCTGCTGTAAACCTGTCCATCTCCATCTAATCTCTTTCTCTTTTGGCCTTTAATTTATCAATCTGCTCTCTACAGGTTTATCTAGTCACTCTTCCTAGCCAATACAAGCTTAGTTAATAATCTCCTCAGTCGGGATATAAACTCACCTCTTCATCTACCCAGCCATCCAATTTCTACTCAGCTGGCCTAACCCCAGAGTATTCACAGCATTTCTAGTGGATCACCTCTTCTTCCTTATGTCCATTTTCCCATTCTAGATCCGTTAGTGCCACCGTTGCTCACGTCGCTTCTATTTAATGTGTGAAGGCCAGAATATCTCTACATCTCTTTACCTGAACATGGCAATTGATACAGAGGCCCGTTCTGCATGTCCCGCTAAGTTTTCTATGCTATCTGTCCTTATCTGCTTGCTGCCTGTTATAGCTACGTACTCACAATACCTTCTTGTGATAGTCCACATTTCCATATTTTCATCTCTCCACATTACATTCACTTTGCTTAACTTCCCAGCCACCCAGCAGTTACTTTACCCACGCAATCCAGCTTGTTCTCTTCCATTTATCTGTTCCACACCCATTCAACAAACGGGTAGGTGATACACAGACACCGATTTGCCCATATTAACATGGCTATCAGGCTCAGTCAGCTATGCTGCAATCCATCCCATGCATATTTATCTAGCTAGCTAATTTCAGGCTTATTCTAAGATAGATCTTTCTTTCTTTCTTTCTTTCTTTCTTTCTTTCTTTCTTTCTTTCTTTCTTTCTTTCTTTCTTTTTCTTTCTTTCTGCCTCCTTGCCTCCCCCTTTCCTTTCCTTTCCTTTCCTTTCCTTTCCTTTCCTTTCCTTTCCTTTCCTTTCCTTTCCTTTCCTTTCCTTTCTTTTCCTTCTTCTTTCTCTCTCCCTCTATAGTTCTCCCATACCTAGTTCTTCATTCTAAAATATTTCTATTTTACAGCAAATCCAGTCAGTGCCTCTTCTGTCTACATATTTATCTCATGGCTTCACTCTGAAACCCATGATCCACCCCATCCCTAGCTCCAACACCCAGCTATCCAGCCAGGTCCTACATAACCTTTCCACCCACCCAGATAGGACTTGCTCTAGCACAACACATCCTGCATCTATTCTACTTGTCCCAAAGTGCATCAAGACCCAACTTATGACACCACCCCCCTGGCTAGGCAGTCTAGTCTGTGTCCAAGACACCTGCTTTCCCTCCATCATCACTTCTCTGTATTAATAACAAATTATCCATCCTCTGCTTAGCCCGTGTGAATGTTTATGTCACGGTGCCCATCATTCCAACCCATCCATTCCCTGTGTACCTGTTTATCTCTACCCATTTATTTCTGCATGTTTCTCTAAACTATCCATCAGTTTACACCATAAAAATCCAGCAACTAACACAGGGGGCCATTCAACCTGGGTGCCCAACACGCCGTGCCTTTATACAAGAGGTAATTCTGTTAAAGTAACTTCAGTCATAATGATTTGATCCCTCTCCATGACCCAGCCTCTCACCAGAATGATGGGTACAGGGATACAGAGAGCAAGAGTGGATATTGTCCGAGTGAATGTCACGTAACCTCTCGAAGCAGAAGTAACAACCAGTTGCAAACAAGAAGTTTGCTCCTGACACAGCAGGGTGTCAAGACTATTATGACAACAAGATGAAGAGAAGTGGATGTCAGAAACAGAAAAAAATATTCATCTCTGCATCTGTAATGGGTGATTTCCATGGTATGGGGCAGATTTCCAGCTTCAAACACCCCCATGGGTGTGGCAGCTGCAGTGGGGTTAGGTAGGTATGGCTTTTGCCATCATAAATACTGGGGTAAGAGAAGTGATACCAAAGGTTCCCACCTGCATTTCCCACTCTCTCCTTATAAGTTTGTTTACATATTTATTTATTTTTTTTGCTACTCCAAATCTTTCCCCAGCAGGCAAATCTACACCTGCCTGCAGCTGTTCCTAGGGGAGTTTCTATGCTGCAAAACAGACACCCTCCCTCTTCTCACCATCTCTTTTTTTTTCTCAGCCATCTTATTTTTTTCCTGCTCGGTTGCTGGACCCTGACCTGAGTTTATACAAGATCCTCTCAGGGCCAACCTGCATGGCTGAAGGTGGGGAAAACTTTGAAGCCCTGAGTTTGGAATTGTTTGGACCCAGGAATTTTGATTATCAGGATGCTGAGCCGTGGGATTTGGATTTGAATGCTTTGCTGTTATTTTATGTATTCTCCATTACTCTGCCAAACTAAACCAGTATCACTTGATGCCAAAATATAGTTGGGATCGGTGAACCATCAGGTGACAAAGACTGACAAGTCAAATCTGGAAGTTCATGGAGTTATGCTCCCAGGTGCTGCAGAGGGAGCCGAGGAGTGGGATGCCCTGGAAGCCTTTGCAGAGTCCTTGCAAGTCCCATAGGCAGCAGAAGCAGGGGGAGAGGAGGGCAGGAGTCGGGAAACTCTTGGGAAAGTGTCATAAATACCTCTTGATATTCCCTGAGATAGCAGAGCCCGTACATGCACTGCTGGCCACAATCACCAGCCTCTGTGCGAAATTGTTTGTCTTGCTCTTTGCATTAGGTAACTGCCCAACCCAAATTCACTGATAAAGCAGACACCAAAAAAAAAAAAAAAAAAGGAAAGAAAGAAAAAAAAGCAACCCAGAGACAAGGTCTCTTTGGGCCCCCAATCAACAACAAAAAAGGCAGCCACCAGACAGCCATTTAGTGAGCATCACAAAGCTATCTACCGTCTGCTGGAGGGGCTTTAAACGCATCAGATTTGTGTGTTTGGCTCAAGCCAAGCGAATTGTAGTCTAAAGCTTTTCCTTGAATTCAAGGCTGTGTTTACTGCAGTCAGGGCGAGGGGAAGGAGGCAACCCCAAAGCCCTCCCTCCTCCTCTTCCCCCACCCTGCAAGCCCCAGGCTTGAAACTTGATTTAAAAAAAAAAATACAAGATTGAATTTCAGTTTGCAGGATTAGGGAGATGACTTTTAGGGGCTGCTTGTTGGAAAAAAAGCAAAGCAAAGCAGCTGGGAGGGATTAGGCTGAGCTGGCGTCTGCACTTTCAACTGATTCAATTTTGCTCCACAAGACATTGTATCTGAGCCTTTCTGGAGACTATTCAAAGCAAATCATTTTCATTTTACCATTTGGTAAGTGATCAGAGTCTATTTTTAGTGTCTTGGAAGCGTCGGGGTTTTTTTTTTTCTCTCTTTTTTTCTTTTCTTTTCTTTTTTTTTTTTTTTTTCATTCTCCATTTTCTTCCACAATTGAATATCTGCATTTGGGGTATCAAGAACAGGCATGTTTGGAGGGAATGTTTACCACAGCCAGCAGCTCCAATTTATTTTATGCCTCACTTCAAGAAGAAAAGGCACCAGAGAGTGGTTGGAGCTGGCAGGGCTGTCAAGCCATTCTCTCCGAAAGCCTCCCAGAGCTCAGGCTCTGCACCAGTTTGCTTTTTTCCAGGTGACTCCTTATGATTTGGGCAAATCCAGCCAGTTGCACACGGGTCCCTGCAGCCTGTGGGGCTGCTGGCAGAGGTTGGGGTCCCCGTGCCCAGTGGGCATCGGTTAAGGAGGGCAGGGGGGGACTGGGATATAGCTGATGTTCCAAGTTGATGTTTTTCTGGGGGGTCCTTATTTATTTATTTATTTTTTAACTCCAAAAGTTAATTTGGCAACTCGGCGATGTCTTGCAAAAATATTTGGTGCCTTTGTTGTATTTTTCACTGAAAAAACAAACCAGAAATTAGAAAACCTTTTTTTGATAGTAAGAAAAGGAAGAAAAAAGTCTTACCAATTGATGGGGGGTGGGGGAAAGGTTTTCTTTCCAGCTGAAATGTATTTTTCCACATTTTGTTCTTTTCTTAATTTCACTTCAATGAAAATGTAAGGGTTTGGAGGTTGCTATTTTTCTTTCTTTTTTTCATTTTTTCCTTTTCTTTCTTGGATCTATTTGGTCTGGTTCATTGCTGCACAAACTGCAACTCTTCTATAAAAGGGGACACAGTCTGGATGAGGGTCCCACAGCATCATCCTCTGGTCCTCCATGGCCACAGCAGTTTGCTTAGCCTTTGAGGAGGACGAGGGGCTGCGAGCCCCTCACCAACAGCACTGCTTGAGCAAGGCTCTTCCAAGCAATGGTTAAAAGCATTTCTCTCGTGGCCTTGCCACAGACTCATTGTGTACCTTTAGGGCAAGTTATTTATTCTCTTTGCATCTTCCCTTACATAAAATGCCTGTAGCAGGGAGCAGAAAATGATAAATACGAGGGCGTTTTCCTCCCCTGACTGTTGCAAAAGATCAGTTTGCCTGGGGAGCACTAACACCTCCCTCTGTTCCCTCCCTAGAGATGGCCCATAACTGATGCAAAAGGAAACACCGCGCTTCCAAATCAAAAAGCTGACCTCTGGACGAGACTCCTTGAGGGTGAACGTTTTTCCTTCTTCTTTTATATTCTTCAGGAGGTGTTTTTCCTGCTAGCAATGTCTAGAAAGCACTTGCTTCGTGTAACCGGGCGTGGATTGCCTCCCAGCTCCAGTGGGGGGGTTTATTCAGTTTAGTTTGTCTGTGAAATGGGGGTGAGGCATCGTCAGCCCCCGATGAGCATCCCCCAGGTGGTGTGGGGTGTTTCAGAGAGATGCTGGCAGCAGCCCCCTTGGCACTGCCAGCCCTTTGAGAGGTACGGGGGCCGCTCACGGTGAGCCCTTAACAGCTCGGAAGGAGGGAGTAAAGCAACAAGGAGGAGTGTCATAAACCATTACCTCTTTGCTGGGAAGTCCTAACAGCACCAGATCCCAAAATCAAGCGGGGCCGCTGGCAGGGAAACCACCCCCTGTCATGAAAAGGACATTTAGGAAGGTTTGGTGAGTTGTGTAAGATCAGCAGTTCCTTAAGGACAAGGAAAAAGCCTCCCCCTGCTCCATCCTTGCTGAGCCTGTAGCCTGTCTGGGTGTTCTAGCCAAAGCAATCCCCCAGCCCACAGAGCCAGGTAGCAAGAGCTGCTGGCTATTGCAACAGCAACAAACATTTATTCACAAACTAGGGCAAAAAGGAATCTGCAAGCAGGGGGAGAGGAGGGGGAGCAAAACACAACCTGATCTTGTAAAAGAGAGACTTAAAAAGTACCATGCATGAGGGTCCTCGCACAAGTTTTTATTTATCAGTCTGCAGTCAGAGGGGGAGAATGCAGAGTGCAGTAAGTGGGGGTAGGAAGGTCTCTTCTAATAAAAAAGAATGGGTCTGAACAAAGAAAAAGGTTCTGCTAAACTGATGGTGGCAGATGGCATCAGCCCCACCATGTTCCCCTTCAATTTCGGGAAAATATAGTAAAGCAATTTAATGAAAACGCTTAAATAAGCAAACGGTGCAGTTAATTGAACCCATATGCATTAGGAAGGAAATCTAAAGTATACTGATTCATTAAGTTTTATATAACTGTAAACCCCCAGAACTTAAGACAGAGTAAGAAGCCATGATGAAGTGCCAACTAGAAGGAGCCCTTCTACCCAACTTCACTTCGATCTGTTTTGTTATGACAAGAACAAGTGGTTTTAACAAGTACACCATAAATCAGGAGTGTGCGCTCCAGCCTGGAGTCTTCCAGGTACCACTGCTGCAAACTCACATTCCTTTTCTGCTGGTAAGGTTTAGGGTTTTATTTATTTTCCAAGACAGAAATAAGTGGAACCTGGATGCTGCCATTTGCAAAGAAAATAAACAGTGAAGAGCTGATCTGTGAGGTCTTTATTTTTATTTTTTAATTCAAGAAAACTTAGCGTAGTATCTAGATGATGCTCCCTGAGTCACATCAAACTGCAGGCCACAGATCCATCACACGTGGCTTTGACTGGTAAACAAAATCCTCTCCTTTGCAGTGACCATGCCTCTCCAGCTGTGACCTTTTGGGTAGAGAGGTAGACAGAGACAGAAGCTGGGGCTGGGAGAGGCTGCAGGTTTGCTGTCCAACAGGCTCCTCTCTTCCAGAGAGCTTCTGCCATACCTGCAGTTTAAATGAAAATCCAGACATAAAGTCTGGGGGACAAATTGCTTTGGTCCCATTGAAGCAAGTCCAAAGTTCCCTTTGATTGTAAGAAGGGCAGAATTTCACCTGCAGATGAGGAAACCTTTGGAAATGCTTGGTTCAGGATTTGCCTTGTGTGTTTGGGTCTGGAGGTACCAACTTTGGTTCCCTCTTTCCCTGAGCTCTCCCCGGCTCATGAAACAAGATTTGTTCAGTTTTAAGAGAAACTTGGTTCACTGCAAATAAAAGCCACCAAAATGTGATGATTTGATCCTAAGCTGTAGAAAAGACTGAGTTGGGTTCAGGGATTTCCAGCAATGCTGACCCAAGGCACCATTACAGTGACCAGAATGGGAAGATTTTCATCCTCAGTCTGAAATGAAGGTGACTTATGGCTAAGAGGAAGAGTTTCAAGCTAATTAGAAGCACATCTCAGAGCATCCATGCTGGTTCAGGAGGTCACTGGTAACCTGTGAAGACCAAGGCCTTTCCTGTGCGTGTCCATCTGTTGATAACAACAACTGCATGGGGGTTTTAACAAGAGAGAAAGCTACAGAAGGAAAAAAAAACCCTGCAAGATTGAGTTTTCATGCACAAAGGTTGACCAGGGAGTGACATTCTTGGTGCTCAGGACTTAAAAAACCTGATCATCTGAAAATATGCAAAAAGCAAGCAAGTGGCTTTTATGAACACACAACATATTAAGGAAAAAAATATATGGATTTCAAACCCAATAGGCACAAAAGACTTTCTAGGTGGGGTCTTCATAGAGACTTGCAAGTGTGACCATCGCTCAGCCTCTCCACAGGTGCCCCCATGGATGCTGTGGCTCCCAAGGGAGTGATGGGGGCACAAAGGTGCCTGAAATGGCCTGACCCTGCTACCTGGAGCACTTGGGCCATGCTGCAAAAGAGACACAACCACGGTCTGAAGGGAAAAGAGGTGAATACAGCAGCCCCTGTTCGAATTTCCTGGATGTCAGGCACAGTTAACGTTAGGGAGACAGAGGGAGAGCTGAAGTGTTGGCCCCAATTCAACAAAGCACTTAAGCACGAGCTTAACTCTAAGTAGGTACTTAAGTCCCTCCTTATATAGCAGAACATATGTTAACACCTCCCCGAAGCCCCCGTTAAGTGCATGCTTAAAGTTAAGTGTCTGCTTAAGAGCTTTGTTGAATCAGGGCTGTTGTTTACTTCCAACAATTGATGTCTCTTGGAATATCCACTTTTCGGGTTGCAAACCTGATGGGTCTGTTTTCTCTTAACTTATTAATAGAGTCATTCTTTAAAAAAATATAGGGTGACAAGAGCCTTGAAAAGCTGCATCCAGGAGAGCGAGCGACCAACAAGTCCTGAGTATTCCCACGGAGATCCCCCATGCTTTCCAGTATTTCCATTTCATTCCTGGGAGTTTAAAGGAAAGCAACAGGGTCATAAAATAATGTGGAGTCACCAAAGAGACAAATAATTGGAATGTAGCTTGATAAGAAAAAAAAATGTGTTACTGGCATTAAGAAATCTTGAACCATCAGATACTGCTGGAAAATAAACTCGTGAATGACAGAGCAGTTATTAATGTAAATGTGTGTTAGATTAGTATAGATGCATGTACATAAAATAAAACTGTTCCTACAAACAGAGCTGCTATGTCAGGAAATCCTCAGCTTCAGAAGGTTATTGGAATACGGGTTAATTCCACCACCAGGTAGCAGGAGGGACATCTTAGGGAAATGAAGAGAAGTCACAATTTGGGTTCTTTTCAAAGATACACACTCCCCAGGGGATTGGTCCTCCTAGAAATTACACCCCTTGTTACAACTCACTGTGGTGTGGCTGGGAAAGCGCTATGGGGATGCTCTCAGGGTTGACCAGGACAGGTAAGGCACAGAACATTTTGTGCCTCTGCTCATATATATATTTAGTAATTTACTGTTGCCTGGTTGTTGGGCATCTTTCCTGTGCCTCATGTCCCTTCACAAACAAGGCTGCTCACTCCATTGCCCCAGCCAGGTGCCAGCATCCCCGTGGGGGTCCCAGGGTGGATTTGGGGACCTGCTGAGGTCCTGCAGTGTCCCAGGAATGGTGGGTGGCCATCCGGGCTGCATTTCTGCTGCCCAGGATTGGGTTTGTCACCAGCCCTCCTGGACCTGCCCGCCAGTTTCCCAGCAATGCTGGAGTCTTAGACCACAATGGAAGGAAACCACTAAAGCTGAATTGCTCCAGGTAAGTCCTCAGCAGGGTTTGACTGGTAAATATTTAACAAGGAGAACTCCCTATCCTCTCCTGGTACGTATTAAACTAATACATTTATTTTAACAAGGGAAATGGTTTCCCCAAGCTCCCGCTCAATTTGAGCCCTTGACTTCTACAAAAGCCTCAGTAAGGTAGGCTTCCTGGGGCTCAGTAATTCACTGGGACTAAATGAGAGATGGCTCTGAGCCATGAACTTGGAGTCTGGAGGCAACAGGACCTCCCCAGGGTTGGGGGCAGATTGGTACTGGGGTTTCCAGTCCCATCTGCCTCCAAAGTGCTCTGATAACCACCTCAGGACGTCGCTGCCACCAGCAGGTTCTGGCCACTTCAGCCATCCCATGGAGCCAGGTTGACCATAAGACACCATAGTTTCCATCTGCTGGAAGTGGTTTACATGCCAGGTCCTCCCCACCGAGGCTTTGTGAAGGGCCAGCTCCATCAACACCCATTCCATGCTCCCTTGGTCCCCCAGACCTTCCTGCTGCCTCTCTCCCCATGCTCAGATGGAGCTGGGTGTCATGGGTAAGGACATGATGCTGGGTGACCAAGCAGGTTCCATCCCTTCTCCCTGGGCTGGTGATGCTGAGATTTTACCCCCCTTGGCTCTGCCCTTTTCTCCATTGCATAGACCAGAGGGGGACCAGCAAACCCTGAGAGCAAAAGTGCTTTTGCTACAGAAGCTCCTCTGCGCTGCCCCAAGACAGTGGTCCTCAGGAAACCCTGCTGAGCCATCTCATGATGCTCTCTGACCTAAAGAGGACACACTCACGTAGGTAGCCCCATACATGGGGGCTGATTCTCCCCAGGACCTTCCCACACAAGCTGGGGCTCTCTCCCTCTGCTGGCACTGTGCTCCCAGCAGGGTGATGGCTGCCAGGTGAACGCTGCCTCTGCAAGACATGTCCCGAACGGCTCACGGGACACGTCACCGGTGCCAGGGCTCACCCACTTCACCCACGGGTGCCCAACAACTGCGTGACTGCTTTCCCTGCCATGGGATTGCCATCGCTGGGGGACCCAGAGATGGTCCCCTCTCCTGTGGGCAGCAGGGGTCCTGGTGCTGCCTGCCAGCCATGCCAGCCTGCAGAGGTTGGAGCTGCCCTTGTGGGCTACAGGCAGGAGCTGAATCTGCTGGAGTCTCTCTCGCTCCCTCACTGATGTTCTTCAGACTTGCCCTCAAGGAAATAAAAAGCTCTGAAAGCAATTCCCAGCTTTGCATCTTTGCTTCAAGCCATCCCACGACTCCAGCACTTCCACTCTGACTCACTGGTGAGAGGGCAGGTTTGAACAACTTTGGCCGCCTCTGCCAAGGCAATTATGGCTCCTGGCGTCACGGCCCAAATGTCTCTGGGAAACTTTCCCTGCTCAGCTTACCCCATTTGCAGTGAAGTGCAACGTTCCCAGGAGAGATGCAGGCGCTTGGAGATGGAAATGGCAGATGCAAAATCTTACTGCACTGGGAAGGGCTCCCTGGTGCCGTAAAACATCTTCTGCTCCACAGACGACAGAGCAGAGACTGCCTTTGCATCTTCCTCAGTGCCTCGTGGTTAGGTAGTGTTGGGAGATCCTTTCAGGTGATGCCCTAAGCATGGAAACATCCAGCAAGGACCTTCTTTGGCTTGAGCATCTGATGCTTTTTCTCCTACCACCTGGCATCAAGTTTACCCTCCATCATCACCAGAAAACTAACCTGTGAAATTCCCCCCCAAGGATCCCTTCCCCAAGTACTCCAGTCTGCCTTCAGTTCTTCACAATATTTAATAAACTCCCCTCTTTGAAAGGGCTGAGGAGTAACAAGGAACATTTGCAAATGCTTCCATCACCCACACAAGCAAGCAGAAACCCCATCCCTGTCCCCACCTGTCCCAACCTGCAGCAGGCAGCAAGGTCTTTCCCACCAGCCCAAATATCAGCAGGAAAATCCTTTCCACTCTTTTCTGCCAGGACTGTAATTCCAGCAGGTCTTGCAGCAACTGGGTGGTAGAGTAAACAAGAAACAGATTTTCAAATGTTTTGGTTTACCATTTTCTTCTTTGTAGCATCTAAACCCAGAAGCAGAGGACCTGACTCCTGAAGGTCTCCATCCTGATCACCGATCTGCACCCAGGGTGAGGCAGGCACCAGAAGAGCATCTCAGAGGAGAGTGTGCCATGGGGACCAGAAGCTAACTAGGCCACCAGAACTGCACAGGCATCTCTTCAAGAGTGCCCAGTTTCAGTACAGAGTGGAAAACTGGGGAGAAAAAAAAAGTACCCTGGGGCTGACCCCACGCTGAGGCTGGTAAGCGATGAAACGCTCATTGCAATCACTTGGAAATTTCTACAGCAGGCTTCTGTGCTGGTTTGAGATTCTGTGTTATCACAGTTGTCCCCAGTTGCATTTTTCCCACCTGTTGTCTCAAATTTGTGAGCATTAACATCAGGTCTCAAAACTCTGGGACTGATGCTCTTCCTGCACCAGCATCAGCTCAGAATGACTTCATCAACTGGAATTAGCCCTGGTGCACAGGCATGCAGGAAGAGCATGAACTGAAGGATTTGGGTAATTATCCCTATTACAACAGAAACTCCATGAAAATGGACTTTTCTTAATCTCTTTCTAACTGGACTCTTCACTTCTTGAACGCAGGGGAGTTCCCACCGAGTTCAAACCCTCCCCTACAATATTCCTGGCTGCTGGGACAGTTGGTGGGGATGGCTCTGGGTGTCATGACTTTTATGTATCAGAACATGATGCTACCTATGAGCCCCACATCAAATACAGCATCCATCTGAAGGTTCCCTCTTGTGCAGGATGAGGGTGAACTCCACCCAGTATCACATTTTTGGTACCAATTTTGAGCCTTTTTCAAGGAAAATCCCCTCTGGGATGGGGGTCATCTCGCAGAACTAAGGCTGTTCTCCCTGCCTGATTCCCGCAGGGGATGACTAAGCACACAAAGCATTCCTCAGCCTGAATCTTACTCACAGGTCTTTCATCCCAAGCCTTCTCCTGGTGCAAAAACCATACCACAACCCAACGACTGCAGGGGGCAACCCCTTCTCCATCCGTGTCTCACTGCCACGTAACTACACTGTTCAGGGCCTGCAGTCTTGGGGAAATACATGTCACCACACCTCAAGGGAGTCCTCTAGAAAAGACCAGTCTCTGGTCTGTATGCAAAAAGCCCCTAAGCTCCTTTATCCTCATAAATTATTATTTTTTTCTCTCTCTCTCTTTTAAATACAACATTTCACACATTGCAGATTTGTTTGGAGAATACATCAGAGTCAGTTAATGAGGTCAGATTAGTCCTGCCCTTGTTTCAGCTGGAGCTGGAGTGGCAGCAACAACAGCGATCCAGCCTCTAACACCAACGTGCCTTTAAGCACCCCCATAACCTGTTGTGCCAGGTTGACTTGCAAAGTAGGCAGATAAATCCTGTGCTTAGGCATTGGGTAATATCAGCACTCGGAGGAGTACTGTGGTGTATGGTAATCCCCAGGGATCACAGGAGTTGTATTTTGAGTGGAGAGCTTCAAAGCAGAGTCTAGATGCTGCAGGAACTGATGCTGGCGTGGATTTGGCTCCCAACTTATTTTCTCTACTATTTTCTTTGCTACTGCAGCCATTGCTTCGAACTCAGCTGGCAAAGTAGGGTGAAAGCAAATCAGGGACAGTCAATGTCATGGCTGTAGGGGCTGATTCCTCCTCTTTGTGCATGTGTGAGCTGGCCACACGGTGAGGGAGGACCTGGAGCTCATCACCCTCCAAACCAGGCTCCCAAGTACTTTCTGGGCTGTGTTCCCCCTCATGTAGATGCCTGCCAACCTGTGCTGTGCTCGAGCCACGCAGCAGTGTCACAGCTCTGCGTGTGGAAGTGCTGCAGGGTGGTGGGCACAGGCTGGAAAGCAAAATGGCATGAGAGGCTTTGGAGAGCAGGTCAACACATGTCCAAAATAAAGCCATGGGCATGTGCATACAGTGTAGGATACACAGACAGGAAATTACATTAGGGGACTGGAGCATCTCTGTGCTGAGGAAAGGCTGAGAGCCCTGGGGCTGTGCAGCTGGAGAAGAGCAGCCTGAGAGGGGAG
>JANHFX010024690.1:26582-38937 GCA_027560015.1 Chloroceryle amazona
CAGGGGGGTCTCCCCAGAGCAGAGCCCTGGGAGCAGAGGGGCAGGATCCCCCCTCCCCTGCTGCCCACGCTGCTGGGAGTGCAGCCCAGGATGAGGTTGGTTTCTGGGCTCTAAGTGTCCAATGGTCTCCTCCAGCTGCCAGCATCCTGAGCTTGTTCAAAGGGGCTAAGGACCCCTGCAGCAGTTCCCTACTTTTGCAAGTCTTGCCTGCTTCAGATCCTTGTCCCACCACGCTGCACATGGGACAGGAGGGATAGGCAGCATCTCTCTGCAGAACCATCTCAGGAAGCCCAAACTACACCTGCCCTAAACCCACCGAGGTTGGTGCCAATCTCTGGAGGAACCAAGGGAAGGTTTTCCTGCCTCCCTACACACGTAGATCTCTCCATCAGGCGTAGCCTGGGAGCAAGAAAAGGAACAAAAGCCATTCAACCCCCAAAATCAGGTGACATTTTTGCCAAGTGACATCATGGCATTGGGCAGGTTTGGGCTGTGGCACGTGGCCATAAAGAAAACCAGCCACCCAGAGCTGGGGGTGACAGGAGGGCCATAAAACACTCCCAGGCTGGTGAGTGCCTCCCGTGCAGGACCATCACCTCGCTTGTGACTGCCAGGGCTTCTCTGGCTGCTTCAAGAATCGCTGTGGACTTTTAGGAGCTTTTAGTAAGAAGGACCTTTGTGGTTCTCAGTCTGCCCAGCTCATAAATGACATCAGAATTAATCCCAAATTTATTTTTAAAGAAGCAGAAAAGGAATTTTTTTTTTTCTTTTCTCTCTCTTTTTCTTTCTTTTTTAATAGAACAACCCGGCATTTCTAAAGTTTCTTTTGAAATTGAAATAAGGATGAATGAGCCCTCCACTGAAACAGGGACTGCAGCTAACAGAACGTCTCTGTATGGAATACAACAAGGAAATTATTTCCTCAAGGTGGAAATTTATTGCTCCAAGGTGGAAGGCAGAGTGTTTTAAAGAGGTTTTTAATTAATAAATGGAAACGTGCCAAGAATGTGCTGCATGTTTGTGCTCTCTGCATTAAATACTGCTAACCTGTTGAGGGTTAATTTAGGCTCTGTTTAATAAATAACAATACACAGAGAGGCTTAAACAGCCTTCTGCACCTTCAGCAAAATGCATTTAGGCAGCTCTAGCACATTTTGGAAGAAATTTTAGGCAAAAACTGTGATGTCTTGGGATGCCAAGGGGCACGGGGCACTTGTCCCTTCAGGTCAGGATGTGAAGACAAGTCCCAGTCATGCCTGGAGCTGGAAAGCAGCGGTGCAGCAGGACTTTGCAGGATATTTAGAGCATCCCTGGAATGGGAAGGGACCCTGAGAGCCTAAAGAATTTTCCTCTTTGCTATTTTTCCCTCCAGTAATGCCATTCTAGACATTCCCACCCAAAGCCAGGAGGTGATTTCCCAGTGGTCCCAGTCCCTCAGGTGTTAAGTCCCAGCGACTTCCATCAAAACCTAGTGCTGCATGGTCCAGGCTTTCAAAGGCATTTAGGCTCTTAAACTTGCAGATTTGTGCCGAGTGGGATTTTTTTTCAAAGCACCTCAACAATTTAAGCGTCTCAGGGGGGAATGGTGCCAAATCTAATCCTACAGGTTTTCTTCCTGCGGTCCCCAGACGAGGCATCTCCTGGCAGTGAGTTCCACAAGCGCACAGTGTGAGGCTCAAGCCAAGAAACACACCCCCCAATTTAAATGGCTCCCCATTTTGCCATGCACCAGTTTGCTCTCTTATAATCAGCCAGATCAAACTGGAGCATCAAATCCTCTATTCCTAAACCAGTCATCATTTCATGTGCTTCTACACGAGCTCCCTTCTTCCAGCGACACAGAATAATTAACATATTAAAGTCTGGTGATAAGTGAAGTTTACGATCCAAACTAGAGGAATGAAGGCTCAGAAGTGAACATTATAAGAGCCCTGTGCCCATAAACATCCCACTTCTGGTGGGCTACCCAGCCAATTAATTACATGCAGAAATGCTGGCTGAGCATTCATTGCCCACATAAGCTCTTTGCTGAAAAAAAACAAACCTCCAGAGTCGTCAGGAGAAAACTAAGTAGGAGATGGTGTGCTGGAGAGAAAAGTACACACAGACCAAGAATAGGACGTGACCTGTGTTTTATAGGGTTGGGTTTTTTTGTGTGTCTACTCTACTGTAGTAAAAAAAATATTTCTCCTTTCCTTGGGGGAAGGAGAAACAGAGGAAAAAACAATAGTCAAGCCATGGGCTTCCTAAAATCCCCAGGAATTATTAGTTTTCACCTTTGCTCACAGGGTACCACAAGCATCAGCCCCTTTTGGGTCTCCGACACCTGGGCTTGGGATCGCCCTCTCCAGTGTGGCTGAACCAGTGAGTGATGCTTTACCCTCATCCTGCTGCTGTCCCTGATGAGCTTGAAGATGAGGAAGGTCTGGAGACCTTTGGTTGGCCCCTGCAGGCGGGCACAGGTGGCAGTGTCCACAGGCAAGACGTGTGGGAGGAAGGCATTGAGGAGGGTGGTGGCATCCAAGATGTTGTAGTTGCTCTTCCAGTAAGCAATGGGATCCATGTACGGCTTCAGCAAGAGCTTGGTGATGCAGACAGTGATAAAGAAGGTATCTGTGACCTGGAGAGAGGAGAAGGAGGTAAGGTGAGCCTGGGCAGCTGCTTGTGGCTGCCAGGCCCCGTGCACCACACCAGCAGATTCATATTAAATGTCCCCAACAACATCTTTGTGCCCGTGGGGACCACTACAAACACGAGCCAAGCTCACTCCACCACAGTCATCATCACAGGTCACTGCCCAGCGTGGGAGGGCTCCATGGCCAGACATGTGCCACTCAGCTCCCCACACAGAGCCTGGTCCTGCAGCCAGAGCTCTCAGAAACCTCTGATGCTCGTGACTGGGTTTCTTGACACTAGCCAGGCCTGGCTGTATATTACTGGGATAAAGCTCCGAGGTTTGCATACAGTAGCCTGTTTGTGTAAGACAAGGAAATCAAAGCCTATGACCAAGAGGGATTTGTCAATGTGCAAATTGAGTATTTAAAGGGTGCTTAAGCTAGATGGGCAAAAACTGTGAGGGGGGGAAAGGGGTTGGCCATGGAAAGGACTGAAAACTTGCATTTTAAGAATTATAGTTATCAAATGAAGTGAAGGGATATGAAGCTGAAACCCCAATCCCCTCCATCTGTCCCCTCCTGGCCATGGCACGTGGGACTGTGGGACACATCTCACCTTGGAAGAGGTACCTCAGCACAACTGGCAGCACTGGTTGGTCTCTACAGCCAGGGAGATGATGGAGATGATGCAGATCATGAGCGTTGTCAATTTGTGGCAGCCTAGCCGCCTGTGCAGGGTGTCCTTGGTGTCCTTTCCGACCTTTCCTGACACAGAACTTGGTGTCCTTTCTCCTGTCAGAAACAACAGCAGAGCTGGAGCTCTTTCATTCTGTTGGCTTTTGATGTTTCTTTTCCCATAACCCATCCCAGCAGCCAGACCCACCTGGAGGCCTTGCTCCTGCCCCAGTCCTCCCTTCACCCAGGCTGAACTGGATCCAAACCAGCAGGTCCCGTGGCATAGGCTCCATCCGGGGGTAGCTCACCAACAAAAGAGCTTTGCTCCATGTGTACATGAGCCAGCAGAAGGGAGCACACCTTTGCAGTCACCTCCAACAGACGCTGGAAGGATCTAGTAAGAAAATTGGAGGTGACTCCTCAGTTCTGGGAAGGGTCTGGATACTCCACATGCTGCTTCCCTGATAGCTCCATGAAATAGGCCGGTGCTCCTCAGCTTCCCCAGGTGACCCTTGGCACAGGCTGGAGAGTGGGACTTGTCATCATGTCACCCTGGCACTAGCGTCTGGTGAGGTGGGCATTTGATCTTTGGGGGGCGTAATCCTCCTTTGTACCCTCACCACCAGCCTGGAAAGAGTGCAGAAGTCCAAGCACAGACCTCTGCTCTTTCTGGGGATCCAGCAGCCCCACAGCCCACGTAGGCTGGCTGGGCTCTCACCAGCAGACCACTGGCAGCCGTGGCCGGACTCTTTCCAAAGTTCATTTGCAAGCAAGTTGTCGGTTCTTCACCAAAGAAACATGCCCTTTGATGTCCAGTGGAATAACTCACATCCCCATTTGCTTCTTCCCCTGGTTCTTTAGAAGAGAGAGTATTAACAATTGCCAATTTATTTCAATTAGTCAGCATCCCTGCGCTCGCTCCTTTGGACGCTCTGTGAGCACTTGTTCCAGGACACACACATGTTTGGCTAATCCTGAGGTGCAGCTTTCAGTAAGCCACAAATATTTGTTTCTTGGAGCAAACAACTGTGGAAAAAAAAAAAAAAAACAAACCAAAACTGAAACGAGCTCATGCAGAACAACTCATTAGTTTCAGTTAATTGGCCATCCCTTCATTAACCTGAGGCTGAAAAGGCCAGAGGAGATGTCCACACCTAGAAGAAGCTGCAGAAAATGTGAGGCCTTCAAAGCTGCGTTTTGCATGTTGAAAAGAACTTGTGGGTGAGGGGACAACAGAGCAGGGCTGAGGATCTGGAGGCTGAGCATCAAATGCTGGAGCAGGGAGCAGGCAAACCAGAAGATGTGCTCATCACCAAAAACCAGGGATGCTGCAAATGGGCCTGACTCAGGGCCAAGCCATCTGGGGGACAGAAACCAACTGGAGACTCCAGTCCAACTGGATCTGCTCTGCAGTTTCACTCTGCTGAACTCCTTGGGCTCCAGGCAGGGCTGATACGGAGCCAGCGGCCACTGGCACAGCAGCTCGGACACGTCCCAAAGGATGCTGTGATCCCTCCAGCCCCATCCTGGAGCCAGGGACACGTCACAGACAACGGGGAAGCATCTGAGAAGTAACCACATCAGTCTGTCCTTCCAGCCTCAAGACACAGCTGGGTGAGGACACGTCCTCACTAGTCTTCAAACATCCAAACTGCCCCCGATGAGAGAAGTCAGTAAACAGAAAAGTCATTTTTTCTTCAGTCACTCACCACCACGGCTCAGCCACCGGTCTGGGCAGCAGAGGGGAGAAGGAAGAGCAGGAGGAATCCTGGTGCAGTCAAACTGAGCCATAACTCACAAACTAAGACAAACTTTTGTTTTCTAACACGTTCCAGCGGCGCTGCCGGTGGGACCCCATCCCCAGAGCCCCGGCGCACACACGATGCCAGCCTCGCCCCTTTCAAAATGACTTCTGTAGTTTACTGGACCCGAGCTCCTGCTCTGGGGAAAGGAAAGGATTATTTGCTGGCCCTGTTTCAGAGGGTCCTGTGAAGGTGTGATCTCCAGCCTCGCAGGACCCGAGCAATGACCCTGTGTAGCATGCTGCAGGCATCTCTCCTACTCTGCTCTCTCAGCCTTGAGTTTTTGCTTTTTAATTTCCTGTGGCCACAGAGCAGCATCAGAGGGTGTCCCAGGGATGGTGTTTCCCACACGCTGTGGACTGGGCGAGGGATGTACTGAGTTAAATCCATTTTGATGCAAGGAAGTCACCTGCAGGGACAAGGCTGTTCCATGATGGATTATCCAAATACTTTGAGCCACAATCAGCCTTAGAGAAAAAAAGAAAAAGAAAAAAAAGCCACCCCAAACACTCCAGGGGATTATTTAACCTGGTGGCTGCTGGCCATGAGCTGAACCTTGCAGTGAACAGGGAAAAAGGATTCATTTGCGGGAGCAGCACCATCCCAGAATGGGGTAACTCATTACAGGCACGTGGGGAGCAGGCACCAAGTTGACCCCGAGGAGAAGCTGGGGAGCAGGCACCAAGCTGACCCCGAGGAGAAGCCAGCACAGCAGAGGAAGCTGTAATCTGGGCAGCTGCTTGAGCTGTAGGGTCACGGAGCAGCACAACTCCAGTGATGCCATCACCTGGAAAAGGCCCAAACCCTGCACTTGGGCTACTTTTGTTCAGAGAGAAGCTGACAATGCTTTTCATAAGAGGAGGTGCCTTAGGCTGAGTTTTCCTGGCCCGAATCCAGCACCCGTCATTAAATCCTTGCCGTATAAATTTGCTGTGAAGTTCCAGCTCCATCAGGGAGACTGCATCCCTTCCCCATGGCCCTCAGCATCCTGTCCTCAGCGCACAGCAGCAGCACGAGAAGAGCTGGGGACACGCAGGAGTGGCTGTGAGCTGGCTGCAGGGAATTTAGGGAGCTATGTGAAGAAGGGCTCTGGGCTCCTCAGCATGGCAGGGCTCCCCTGCCCGGCTCTGTGCAGGGCAGCGAGTTGGGGATGCTGCTGAGATGGGGCAGAGGGTGAAGTTCAGGGAGGGTTCATCGCAGATGGGAGAAGCATTTCAGAAATGCTGGGAAACCTGCCCCCCAAACCAAACTAAAAGGTGTTTTTATAATAAAAGAAATCCCTGGTGTCCTCAAGTTGAAGCAGAGCCCAGGACAGAGGCACCGCTTCCTGACTCACACAGGGAGCAGCCCAAGCGGGGCCAGAGGCAAAGGCAGCGCCTGGGAGCCCCGAGGGAACCCGTGGTGTGAACAGCACCCTGGCAGAGCTCTTCACGGCACTGGTGGTGCCTGGATTTTACTCGTGGGACCACCTCCAAAGTCAGCACTCGCTGGAAAAGAAAGCAGAAGCCGTTTATTCCCAATTTATATTTTGCTGTTATTAGTGGCACGCAGCAACGCCCACCAAAGGCACCCAGGTCTGGGGGATGCCCCAGAGGTTAAGATGAAATTTGGGCTAAACAAGCACTGACCTAAAAACTATGAGTGTTTTGAAGGCATCCTCTTCTTTTCTGATTTTTTTTTGCCTCTTTGCTGGTCAGGGATCCTCAAACCACCACCACGGCTGCACAGCTCCCTGCCATCGCTGGCCAGTGTGGCTCTCTGAGCTACATTAGTGGGGGGGGGATTTTTTTTTTCCTCCAAGTATGTAAATAAATATCAATATTTGAGACTAAAGACCTCCCACTAACCAAATGTTATTTATCTTGAATTTATCTTAAACCCAAACAGCTTTGTCACGTATGTACAATAATAAAGGAACAAGTTACAAAGGAGGAATTTGATTTTATTGGTTTTATGCAGAGCCCACGCGTTACAGAACAATTTCTAGCAACAGAATTCATTAGGGACGTTGTCAAAACTTGGGGTGAAGCTCATTTCACTTCCCTACCAGTAAGAGGAGACATCACAGCCTGGCTGGTTGTTTTAGTTTTATTCATTCCTCACAACAGTGGCCGTTTTCAAACCAGCCCGGGGAAATCCATCGCTTCGCTGGGGAAAGGCACTTGTGAGCAAAGAGCAGTGGAGCACGTAGCCTGAATTTGGGTCTTTTTAGGCATTAACTTGCTCTCCCAAAGTAGGGTTACTGACAATAAACCCCAACATCTTGCTTCCTGCGACCAATTAGCACCTGACAGCGCACTTGCTAAGGATTAACAAAAAATACCTTTCTCATTTTATCGCCGCGAACGCTCGCGGGGCAGCTCGTGGCTTTCTGCATCCCAAATATCTGAGAGACCACACACCTCACCCAGACACCCGAGAGAGATTTTTTGGCACTCCTGTATCTGCCTCCTCGGCAGCCGGTAGCTGTGCCGCCGCTGTCATTCGAGCGATGCGCTCAGGCATTTGGGAGGTGTCAATCTCCAGGCAGCTCCGCACCCAGAGCTGCTGGCAGGGCATGACGGTGCACGCTGGGGACACTCGGCAGCGGGAGGCCCTTCTGCAAACCTTAAGCAGGTTCCAATCTTCCTGCAGGCAGTGGAAATCTGTCTCGGGGAGGATCATAGGATAATAACAAAGACTTTGAAACCACGGAAGAAATTATTTTAAACCTCGTCAGTGGGATCTGAAGCTCTTGGAACAATGTTTGCAATGAGTAATTGTAGCTACAGAGAAAAAAAAAATCAACGCGGGGTGAGCATAACTACGGCCGAGCCCAGCTTAGCAAGAATCCTGCTAATGCCGCTTCCTCCACCGCCGGCAGCTCTGGCCGGGGCTCCGGGTGCCCAGCCAAGCTACCCCCCGCCCAATCCAGCAGGTACAGGAATGTTACAACAGAAATACTGGCTCAGTCCTGCACGGTGCTGAGCAGAGACCCGGCCCAGGTGAGTATTTAAGCTCTGGTTTCGTTTAATGATGGGAGCACCAGGAACAAATGGGGATTTTCTTGTATCTGCTGGAGCAGAGCTGAAGTTTTCAGCAGCTGCAGGATCCAGTCCCGTAGCTCAGATGGGGAGAGATTCTCAGGCAAGCAGCACCACTTCTGGACAGAGCTGATGGGTAGTGGGTGCCAACAGGACAGATGGGTTCAAAGACCACAGAACCAACACCAAAACCCAAACTGTAACTGCGGGTTGAGCGGCAGCTCCAAGGACATCTCAGCAGCAGCTTGCGCTGCTCTCACCAGCATCCCTTGCACTTGCCACTGGTCACTGGGAGGGATGGAGGCACCAAGTTGGAGGGGACTGACCCAGCCTGGCTGCTCTGCAGTGCAAAGATGTACGGATCTCTAGGAGGGAAGTGGCCGGGCACGGGGCAGCTGCCCCCAGCCTGGCTTCCATGGGCTTGGGGAACACCAACAGATGTGGGTGGGCTCCAGCTTGGTTGAGTTTCCAGAAAAGGACTGCTCAAAACTTATTTGTTGCTGGTTTATCTGGTACATCCTCAGCCAGAGTCTGAGATGGCAAAGGACAAGCACAGGTATCCGGAGGGGAGACTCAAGACTAAGGTGGTACAGGATAATTAAGCTGCTTTTTTACAAAACTATCTTGTCTCGAGGGTTCTGTGAAATTAGGACTACAAGGAATGGGGGATACCATTAAGATACAAATTAGTGGACACTGTATTTTACATCTTGATTACACCGAGGCAGCAGCTTTGTCAATAAACTGAGCCAGCTTCACATCTCTCTTGGTCAGTCCTCCGCAGTCGTGGGAAATCAGAGTTATATGAACCTGTCAAGAAGGAAAAGAAAGAGGTTTCAAAGCTGTTTTGCATCCCTGCCATGTAAGCTGAGCAGCAATTCACAGGGAACGCCGCGTATCCCTGGAGCAAACTGGTTTTACACGATGGTCCTGGCCAGCACCGAGCTGGACACTGCTCACGTAAACCATCAGACACTGTAGGTGAGGAGGCTTAACAAGAGCTTAAAGTCAAACCAAAGTGAGCCCCTTTGCAGACTAAAAC
The DNA here is from genome assembly GCA_027560015.1 of Chloroceryle amazona. NCBI lineage: Eukaryota > Metazoa > Chordata > Aves > Coraciiformes > Cerylidae > Chloroceryle > Chloroceryle amazona. Next base: position 35,740 of record JANHFX010024690.1, read on the forward strand.
AGGCTTTGTGTTCTTGGGGTCCATCCAAGAAGAGGTGTCCAATTAAATCAGTCAATTCTTTGCTCAGGGGTTTTTGTTAAAAACCAGCACCCTGAAGGTGAAAAAATTGTTAAAGCTTGTTGCAGATTAATTTCAAAAAGAAAAACAAACGGACTGGTGCATTTTGCTGTGACGTGGCTGTCTGCACGGGTCTGTTTAGGCTAAGCCAGATGACAAGTTGGGTGTTACTTTGTCTCACCTCTGACACAGATTTTGGGAAGAGAGAAGAGGGGGGGAAAAAAAAAAAAGAAAATTCTGAATACTTTTGAAAGCCAAGAAAGTCACAAAGAATAAGTGATCAGGACTTTGGTGATTATTTAATGTCCTGGATCACTTAAAGGGCTGAGGAGAAGCCTGTGCTGGGGTGCCTCTGTTAGGGGGAGAGGTGAGGATGCCCTGCTCTGAGGAGGTGAGGTGGACATGAAGTCAACAGGTCCTTTTAGCATATTTTTAGCAGGACTGCCACATACTCCCACAAACAACTCGATACAATGCAATGGGAAGCATTAGAAAATCAAACTATAGGCAGAGCAATAATTTACCTTTCACACAGAACCTTTCATCCGAGGGTTGCCGTATTTTCCTTGTAGCTCTTGTAAATAAGAGACCACCATCAGTTGGGTAAACAAATTTTATAAGCTGCTATGTTGAGATGTTATGATTTTTAAAAAAATCAAGCCTAAATTGAGCCTGCCAGGCTCCAGTTTAGCTACCTACACACCAGTAGTCTCCCACACTACACCACTGGGCTCCTGACTCGTTGCACAGGAAGGAAAGAGTGTTGGCGAGTAGTTTCAAAACAGTGATTTATTCGGGTTGGTTAAATAAGAGTTTAAAAGTTTATATTTTATTCTTAGATCTCAGCCAGAGGGAGGAAGAGACAGGTCCAAACCATGCAGATGGCAGCAACTGCAAAGAGCTTGCTTCTCGATTCCTCACCGCTACAAGGATCTCAGCATCTCTTTAAAAATCTCAGATGGCTTTAGAAAGACACAACTTCCTTCTGTTCCCTTATCTGGTATATAAGCTACGAAAGAAAAGGCAGAGAGAACAGGCCAGTGGTTTGTCTCCTTAACTGTAACTGGTGAACAAGTTACCTTGCTGTAGACATTAAACCACTCCGGGTGGTGATTCATCTTCTCTGCTTGTAGAGCAACGCGCGTCATAAATCCAAAAGCCTAAGGAGAGAAAAGCAAAGAGGAAAATACTCCTCCACCTGCCAGGACTGGCAGCGGATCTGCAAGATTCACTCCAAGAGCTCAGGAACTCCTGGAGATGCTCCAGATCGCTGCACCTCACGTTTGTGTGTGCAGAAGGAGCCTTTTGCTTTCTCACGCCACCGATGCTTTCCTGAGACAGCTGAAATCATCCCCTTCAGAGCCCAGTAAATCAATGTTCCTCACTCCAGGCTTCAAAGCCGTTACATCAGAGCATTGGTTTTACCTTTGGCATCCCAGAGCGATTTAAAAACATCCATCTCACATCCCCTCATCTCTTACCACACTTTAGAAGTGTGTCCCTTCTAACCACACCGTGCCACAGTGTTACTGATATCACTTCCAAAAACCCATCCTTTCAAGTAACTATTTGGCTATTTATTTTACCAGGGAGGGTGAAAGGCAGCAGGTGGGGTTGCCCCTCTGCTTTATGAGAAAATATTTTCCCTTAAACTGAATTAAAATAGGTTTCCCAATCCCCTGCCCTTATATTCCGCACAACACGCTCCCCCAGGGTGCGTGTTTTATCACAGGCTCAAGAAGAAAATAACAGCAGGCTCTTGCCAAAATACTTCGGAGAAAATCACTGCATTATAAAGAAAATTAGAGTGTCCATGTAAATCAAGAATGCAATCACACAGCGGGGCCCGAAGGGCCTCGGTGCGTGAGCAGGACGCCTCTAAGTCAGCCGGCTTTGTTCGTACCCAGCTCCATCCATCGGGGTTCAGGACCTGAATTAAGATGCAAAGCTAAAGTAACATCCACGTTATAGTCTGGTTCGGATTATAATACAACAAGCTCAACAAAACCCTACCTGATTTAGGTAGTTTTTCAGCACTAATTTATGGAAGAGAATGTATAGAACCCACATTCCACCAAGCACTGGCCATTTCAAACAAACATGTGGTCAATGAATAACATATAATGGTTGATAATAGTTTCAAGTCTTTTTTCCTCTCACAAATTACAAAAACCTTTAAGTAAAAAGAGAAAAAAAAAAGAAGGAAGAAAAAAAAAAGGATTGGTGCCTGGCTGAAGAATGACTTTGTTAGTCGCTTTGCCAGTCAAGTGAATGCAAACGTTATAATCAGAGAAAATCATTCCAATGAGGTTTGTCATTTGGAAATCACCAAACTGTCAGCAATTAAAAAGCTTTTTTCTTTGACCCAAGAGCATTCCGAAATTCAGGAAAACCTAGCTTCCCTTGAAGCTCTCACTCGGTTTAGTTTTACTTGGAGTGAACAATTACTTTTAAAAATTTGCAAATGTTTCAGCAGCGCTTTGAAGCAGAAAGCTGCAAGTTGTGCATCAGATGTTAGCAATGATTCGGAAAACTCCTGCATTAATAGAGCAGAATGATATTTGATTTAAATGTTTTTAGAGTGTCTGTGGGTTTAATAGCAATGTTATTTCCAGCACAGCAATCTGCACGCTGAAATGTCCCCAGAAGTTTAAACCAGCAACGGATGGAGATTGCCTTTGTACAAACAAACAGAGAGGGACAAAAGTTAAGATTTATTCTATGAAAAGCCCTACCAAGTTCATGGACGCTCTACCAGTGTCTGTCTGTCCATCCCAGGAACTCACCCACCTCTGTATATACACAGGTTGTGCTACACAAACACAGTTCACTGCTTGTGGGACAATAATCATCGCTCCGACGGACAGCAGAAGGAGTGACCTACAGAAGCAAATGAGTCTACTAAATTTTACCTGCTCTGAAGACCTTCCTTCACACTTTGGGATGACAAAACCTCGCTGATCGGTACACCACCAAATCCTCACTGATCAGTGGATCACCAACCCCTCCCAGTCAGCTCACCACCAAATCCTCACTGATCAGTGGACCACCAACCCCTCCCAGTCAGCTCACCACCAAATCCTCACTGATCAGTGAACCACCAACCCCCCCCAATCAGCTCACCACCAAACCCTCACCGAC
>JANHFX010024690.1:47376-57999 GCA_027560015.1 Chloroceryle amazona
TCATAAAAGAGGAATAAACCAAAAATTACCCGCGCCTCCCCCCGATGAACCACGGCCCTGCCAGTGGCTTTTCAGAGCAGATGTAACATTTTAGCCAAACGTGATTGTTTGTGAAAGAAATAATTCTGATCAAAACCCGAAATTGCAGCCAGCAGAAGCGCTGCACTTCGTCACGTTAATCCACCCTGACGGGGAGCGGCGAGCGGAGATTCCTACTGCGAGAGGAGCAGATGCGAAAGGTCAGCGCCGGCCCGCGACTTCAAACCCCTTAACGTGTAAAACAGTGTGCATTAAAGCCTGAAACGGCTCACCGCGGGATTAACGGATGTCCGCTAAGTGGGTTTGATGTGCTTTTGGTGAGTAATGGTTAATTTTTAAATAGGGGCGTCGTAGTTTTATTTTAGTTTATTCTGCCAGCCAAAGTCCCTTTTTAATTACAGCTGCAGAGGAGAATATCTCAAAGCGTTGTGTCTCCTTCATGGGAGCAAGGGAAAGTCAGAGCTGCTGGGGTAACGGGCAATTTATGGTTTGAAAAGGTAGGTGGGTGTTATTCCAAAAGCAAAGGGATGCAAAAGGTTAAACAATCAAGATGAAGAGATGCGCTGCTTGCATTTATCAGCATCTTTCCAGCACCCCTGTAAAAATAAATGTGAAAGCATAAGGAGTTGCAAGAAGTACCAAGAAGGTAAAACTTATCCTGAGTGACCATCTTCAGAAAATTATTCAGAGTGATCACGTTCTTCAGATAAGGCAGCCTCGGCCTTACTTGCATTTTCCCAAACGAAGGTGCCTCAAAGAATTCATTCCTTTTTTTTTTTTTTAACAAGGAAAGAGCCTGAACTGTAGTTAAAACCAACCCGACCTGCTCACGTTTGCTCTCCTTTGGTATAAAGCACAGCAGCCCTGCCCGACCGAACGTTTGTCCGTTTTAATTGAGAGTAGAACAGTCAATTTGTGCAGCTATAAAAAAAAAGAAAAAGGGGAGAACCATCATTTCTTCTACTCCAAATCTCCAAGACAGCTTGTGAAATCCAAAAGGCATTCTGACAAATAATTTCTTTTGCGCTTTCAGAGCAATGCCTGCAACAAGGGTAAGGCGAATGTTGGAAGAATTTTTACTTGAGTGATAATAAATCCATCTTTTAAGGAAAGCATTTGTATCAGAGCCAACTGGAGAGCAGCCCAAAGGTCAGCCGGGCAGAATCAAGCAGCAGCCCGCTGAAATGGAGATACAGCAGGTCTGGTGGGTGGGGAAAACTCAGCAAGTAGAAACACCATTGCCCCAGTAACTACAAAAAATGAAATACTGGTTTATTCTAAGGAGATGTACGACCTAGCTCATCAAGAAAATGAGCATCCCTAATTACAAGTCACAAGAGAAATTAAACCCATGGAACTTGTACGACACCCGAGATGGGACATCTTGTACGATGAAGGAGATGAGCAGATGGGACATGAGGGTGGTGGGTTCTGTACACAGACCCTGGCCAAAGAGGAGATGAGATATCCCACAGTACAAAGAGGAGCAGTCCCCCATCATCACCTGCCTGACTGTTACCAGGCATGAACTTCTCACACACGTTACAACTGTGAGGTTGTGATGAAGGACAAAACCCACACTTTCCCAGAAGGAAAGGCCAATTGTGAAGGACTTCAAAAGATCTAAGAGGCTGCTGATGCACTAAGGCAACTCCACTTAAGACAGAAAAATGCTGGTCTGAAAATATTCCGGAGCACGGGCTGACTGTACATGTGGCTTTGTACCCCACCAGCTGTGCCAGCCACGAGAAGAAAATAACTCTGTATTTCCCAGCACCAAGGAGCTAGATTCTGCCCAGACATTCTACCCAACTCCCTATTACCACCACTACAGACTTCCCAGCTTTGGAGAATTTCCCACCACTAGCTGCCACTTAACTGGACACACTGACCAGGGCACCAGCATCATCCTCCTCCTCCACCAAAGCCAAGGAAGGAGCCTCCTAAGCTTTCAGACACATCATCTCCCCAGCCCTTCTCTGCTCCTTTCACCCAGAGCCGGAGCTCCCTGCCTGCCACAGGCAGGTGGACCATGTCCAGGCCCTGCAGCTGCACCTTGACCCTCTGACCCACTGACTCGGAGGCGAGAGTGTTATTTACTCAGCCAATCACAAAAATAAACTCGAGGAAGGTGTGACCATCCAGGAATCGTATATTTTTACTGTGCTCTGCTGCGAGATGCTTGAGCCAGTTCCTTTACTGCGTCTCAGCCTGCAGGTCAACTTCTGCCAGTCCCCAAAACTTCACTATCAGTTTCTAATAAAGGAAAATGTCAACGGGCAGATAGGCCAGAAATTTCATTATTTTCAGATACAAAGATTGTTCTCAACTCTGCAAATCCACCCATAAAAAAAATCTGATTTATTGTAAACGGGTTATTGTATTTGTAAAGGCAGGGAAGTTAGTGAACAACATAACTACCAAAAGAAATACCTTCATAACTTTGCAGGTGCACAAACCAGAGCATATGGGAGAGGACTCGAAGGATAATGGAAAACGAAGCGGTTTAGGAAAGACTTTATGAAAACCAGCACCTACCTAAGTGGATCAAAAAAGCCCCAATCATGTCATTCGACGGGCAATCTGACGCAAAACTCTAGCAGAGGAAGCAAGCAGAGCTTAAAGAGCCATTTTTAAAGGCTAAGAAAGCAAACCTCCATTCAAAATAGCAATTCCTCCCCTGGATGGATGAAAACAGGTTCGTCTTTTGATTAGCAGAAGTGACAGTCAGGGGCTGAGGCTGCTTTGAGGTTAAACACAACCGACATAAGCTGCATCTGAATCCAATCAGTCCCTGGGCTCTGAGAAGATTCACACGCGAGGACTAAATTTGTCACAAATGGGTTGGTTTCCGATCCTCCTGTAGCCAACTTGCTTTATTCTGACCCCCGTTTAACAAATCAACTTAATGGGCACTGGGAGTGCTATAAAACTGAACAATGGAGTGATTTTTTCACTTTTAAAATATAGTTATGAAGCAAAATGTTGGAGAGCTCCTTCAATACTGGAAATCAAATTAAATCTAGACATTTTTTAACAGTCTTGACAGATCTAATCCTAGTTACCATGTAAATTTATGGTAAGCTGCTGTGATATTAGCCACAGGTGCTACTTTTAATATATGGCCCGCATCTGGCTGGGAATAAAATTTCTCCAAGGACTGAAAATGACCTCACTATCAGACAATGGAGGAGAAAAAAAAACCCACAAGACCACTGTGGCATATAAAAAGCTGGAGATGTGGTCCACGACCGAATATTTCACATAAAATTCATTTTAAACTCTGCAGATTGTAGGTTAAAGGATATTATGTTTTCAATAGGTAAAAGGCGTGGACGTATTTCAGTCAAACAGCCAAAAGATTAAGTCTATAAAGTGGCAGTGAAATACTCTATGTGTAGAAAACCAAATTTTCCAATCTTTGATCAACACAGAAGACAAAGGAACGTGTCAGGAGTGGAAAAAGGAAGTATTGACCCAGATTATGTTACGGGGACTGGCACCGAGTACCACCATCAAAACAAATACAGAGTATTCATGGCATATCCTACCAAATCTGGATGTGCAAGCGTGATAATCTAAGAAGGACAATCAACTGAACGGGGCAAATCTGAGCACGTCTCCCTGCAGCTAAAGGAAAAGAATTAGCATTTCAAAAACCCAACTCAAAACACATCTACCATAACATGTTCTGTCTGATTTTCTCTTCCTAGATTTCAAGCAAATTGGAAAGGAAATGCAAAGTGAAAATAACAATTTATTGAATAGTTCTTGAGTTTTTCGTGAGTCTTTAAGTTCTCAAAACCCAAACCACAGGCACTTCTACTCTTACTGCACCCCATCCTGTGAGGCATTTCCTTACCAATGTTTTTTGCCCATCTCCTGTAGCCCCAAAACACAAAGTGTATTTAAATTAGCTTTTAAAACTCTTAAGAGCATTTGATTTCCTGTCATTTTATAAAATGACATACGAGGTCTTATGGACAATTCCTATATGTAATTTTATTTATTATTTTTTTCTTTTTAACAAAAAACAAACCCCAACCTTAATTAAAAACTTACCCTGTAAAAGAAAGCAGCTGTAAATGCTGAACCTGACCATCAGCAAACATGTCCACCTCTGTAATTTCCTAACTGCATTTTCTGCCTCCGCGTGATTACCGAAGGAAATGCAATCACACAGGCAGTTGCCCCTTAAACCCTCTGGTCAAATTCAACCAACTTTGACAAGAGACATGGAAGTCTCAAGAGTTAAGATGTTCTTGCAGATTTGGGGAATATGAGCAGCTGGGGAAGGGAGACAAAGCCAGGGCTCATCACCCTGCACCCAGAGTCCTTCGCAGCCACCTGCCTGCAGAGGAATCTGGGGGAAATTGGGATTCTGTCCCTTTTGCAGGATCACCCCTCTCACAGTGCACTGACCTGAAATGCTCAGAAAATGCCAGGAAATACCTGAGATACAGGCCAGGACACAGAGGTCCTCAGCAATCCTTTTCTCCTTTGATGAACAACTTTTAACATCAGCTTCAACATTTCTGCACCTTCTTTTCTGAGTTTGCAGAATGGTAACTGGGAGAAGTTACTGGCACGGTCTAGAGGTGTCATTTAACCTTCTATCCTGATTCTGAATTTTGCTCAAGCAGAGGGCTTGCTCCACAGCTGGAAGAGGAACGTTTTGTTTCAGTAGCACTAAGACACAGACAAGACTGTGCCCCAAAGCCTCACTAGCTGCTTTTCTCCTCCCTTCTACAGGGAAAGAGGCCCTGAATAACATATTGGTGAGGTTTATGGAGGCTCCCCAGCACCCAAACACACAGTAGGGCTTGAGGTGACACGGAGTTGGTCTGAATCCACCCGCTCTCCAAGACCTTGCTCACAGGCAGAGGTTTCTGCCAAGCACATGTTCCTCAGGAACAGCGACTCAACCAGGGGGCTCTTGAGTGAACGCACCCACATGAGGGTCCTGGGGGTAAAAGACTCTGATTTTAACTCATCTCTGCCTGCCTGCTGCTCAACACGTGGCACTTGCAAGGTGTAAGGAGGAATGGATGCATCGGTGCAATCAGCACAGCTCTCCCAGACAAGGTGCTCTCCTCTCCACTTGAGTTGCATTTCCATTCCCCCCCCACCATTGTATTTTATATTTGATACAAGATTCAGAACATCCAGCCCCCAGGAGCCTCTCTCGTGCTAAAGGCAAGGGGAACACTGAGCAGCAACCACCACTGAGCACCAGCACTGCCAGTCCAGTCCACCACGACCAGTGCACAGTGGGCAGCCACAGCAACATCAACAAAGGGCTTCCAGCTGGGATGCCAGGCTGGTTTCCAGCTTGTTACAGAGAATTGTACCTCCAAAGCCCATTTGCATGAAAATGTATCTTCAGTCTAACAAACAGCACCAGCGCTTTCAAGTTCTGGGTTAGAAACTAATTCCATAAGCCAGAAGTGTCATTAGCTTGTCAGCCATACAAAGGCAGCCCACTGGTGATAGCTTTTAACCGAGCTAATCTCAGCCTGAAAGCTTCAGGAATCTAAATAACTCTTGTTTCACAGAAGTTTCATTTCATTCTCATGCTGAAAATAATATACATAAACCAAGCTCATGTCTACACATTTGCACGACTTTATAATAAAAATTGTGTTTATATTCCTAACATCTGTTGACATACAGAGACTTTGTAAACCTGGCATCGATTTTAAAGCCACAGAATTTTCCATGCATCATGAACATTATCTGAGAGAAGCAATAAAAAATAGCAATGAATACATTAATCATACCAATATCATCTGCAAAGCATAAATCTGAATACCTTTCATGTCAACTCAACTACTTGGCTTTTTTTTCTTTTCTTGGTTTTTTTTTTTTTTTTACACACCTGATTCTACACCATCTGCGAAAGGGCAGCAGGAAGATCAGTGAGGAAATGGTATTTCTCAGTCCTTTGATTTTTACTAAACACTCACACTTCAAGGAAACGGAGTATTTATTATGTGAAATGAAAGAAGTTGTACCCACTGGTTCATTTTTTTTCATCGTGGGACTAAATTATCCCCTAGTACAGTGCAGGTAACATGCCAGCCGTTCCCTAGGTCATAATGAACACAATATTTACTGATATCCTAAGTATCAATAAGCACACGTGCATCACTTTAATTGACTTTCCACTTCAACTTCTCAAAAGGCAAATACCTGCTCTCTAATAGCAGCGGTGGACATCCCCTGGGGATCTGCACATTGAGCCTTTCCCTGGACTATGATGACAGGAACAGCTTCTGCCGTTCTGGGGACACTGCAGCTAGTTCCTGCAAATCTGCAGGTGAAATTCTGTCTTCAGACACTCACAAATAACAGAGAGGACCCACTGGCCCAGCTCGTTCCAGAAAGTTTAGTTCTGAAGCCAATTCCCAGCTTCTGCTCTTGTTTCTCCCTTACCCGACATCCACAAAGGGCAACCAAGAATGAAAGAGACTGTACCAGTATCTCCCAAACAATTTAAGTGGCAAGATTTTTGAGTACCCTTTCTAAGATGACATGTACTGCAAGTATAAAGGTGCACTTCATCGTTTGCTACTGAGCATATTGAAATAAACTCACCTTCCTATACTGGTATGTGCTTCATCAATCTTCAAATGAGGAAGACATACGGGTATCTACTTACATTGCAAGATAAATCTACACCCAAAAACCCACAACTTTGTACATTTTTGCCAAAGCAAAGGGGTTTCTCACTATCTGATGGTGCAGAAGAGTGATTTATCTCTTGACCTGCCTGTCAGCACACTGCCTAAGTCCATCTGATTAAATTAACTTATTTATTTACATGGTGCAAACCCAATTTTAAATTAACTTTAGGATTAAAAAAATAGAAAAAAATAAAAAGTCATTTCTACTTGTGCTGAACCAACAAAGACTTTGACCATGCTCTGGATGAGACACCATTTCATGAAAATATGAAGCACAAAGGCTAAAAATCTCAGCTCGTCCAAGGGTTACTTCTGTCTCATTGGTGTCAAACGGGCTGGTCTCTCCTGGTTGCTCCAGCTCTGAGCTGCCTGCACATCTCACCAAGGTTTCCTGTGAGCTCCCTCTGATGGGCTTCCCTCTTTCACTGCTCTCTGAATTATCTGATAGGGTTCTATTTGTTCTGTATTGATGTTCAGGCTTGAAGTGCAATCCAGGAAAAAATGCACCCGGGGCTCCAGACACACTCCCTGGACCAGCACCATCCTGCTCATGAGCTGGATTTTTCTGTGGCTCTTCTCTCTTTTCCTTTCACCCAGCTCAGAAGGGCTGGGAGCACCTCACCCACCTCCTCTCTACTGCCTGGGCTTTCCCTACCGTGACAACTACTGTCTGCAACAGCAAAAAAAAAACCCAAACAATGAGCATTACAAATTGTCATTTATCTAGCTCACTGCAATTTCCTAAACACATCCTGGTCTGGGTTTGGGCACAGCCATGTAAACAACCATCTCCCAGCACAGCAAGATGGTCCCTACACACACCAACAAAGCCCAGAGTCCCTCCAGTAGTGAGGAAAAGAAGCAGCTGAGGAAGAGCCATCACCCAAACAAACCCCAGGGTTTCCTCTCCCACCCCCAAAGTGCCCACCTCTACTTCAGAAGAAATGAGAAATGTGTGTTCCTGGAGTGTGCCCTTTTTCTAAGCAGTGTCCTGATTCCTCAGGGAGCAGCTTTTTTAGGGGAATGTAGCTGACCACAGATCTCAAGATAAATTCAGTATTTCTAAAGCAGGTTTCTAACTCAAGTCCCAAATGTGTTCATATGAGTCCGAGACATGGCTCAGGCTCCCGACTCCAAACATAAACCCAACAAGGTCTAACCAGCTGTCTGCCGTGCTAAAGACACTGCAGGATCAGCTACAATTCCTTCAAGAGTCACCTGCTCAGAAGGTGAAACGTATCCTATTTTCCCCACTTTATCTGCCAAAAGTTTCTGTTCTTATTTTCATCCACTTTTCTCAAGTTTTTCTCTGGAAAAAAAAAAACAAACAAACCCCACTGTCCATCAGGTATGTATTTCCAGCATCCATTTACAAGTGCTAGTAATGAAAAAAAACAGGATCAAATGTCCAATCACAGAGTACCAACTCTGACCTTCATCCTAATATTACAATCATTGTCATATTAGAAGAGTATTAGGCCAAGTCTACTTAACAGCTACAGAATGGAATTCATTTACCACACTTAACGAGCTCAGGATCAGAGTGTAATCTGTCGAGGGTTTGCCCCCATAAGGATATTCCTGAATGGAAATATTTTCCCATCAGGATCATATAGAAATGAAAGCAATTAAATTTCCTTTATGTTAAAAGTGGTATATAACAATAATTACCTGATTAAAATTTTTGAAATTGAATTCTTTGTAGATGGCATCTCTTTCACCTAACTCAGACCAGCCTGAAGCTTTGAGATCAAGTAAAACTTGGTTCCTCTCCTCTGTCGTCAACCAGTGAGACTGCGAAGACTGTTGAGGGAAAAAGAAATCATGACACGAGTGAGGCTGAGGTTCTATTTTGTACAGCAAGAGGAAAACCACAATGATGAAATTGTGGTTATGCATTGCAGAAAGGTAAGGAGGTGGAAAATTCACCCTATGGTTTCTTACTGGTTAGAAATTCACAGACCAGTTTAACTTAAAACAGCCAAGGAACATCGTTTCTGCTGGTCAGTTAAGTTCAGCTAAATGCTTCTGTACAAAACCAGCCAAAAGCAAGAGGCTCGCTCAAGGAACGAGCAGGGACAGCGGTGTACCCGGGCCCACCCCTTGTTCAGCTGATTTATCCAGATGCTGCGACACTTGGGATTCATTTTCAAAGGATTATTTCCATGCTAAATGTACAATTATAAGGCTAAAAGGCCTATCAGGGAATATCTGTTTCAAAAGACAGAAGCAAAGCAGGAGATTTATATTCTACCTTGTCTTTTCCTACTCCTAAGAAAGCAGGAATGGATGTGAAGATAGCACACGCTCCAGAGTTCTACAAACAACAAAGAGCTTTTAAACTAATAATGAAAACAAAAATTTACAAGAAAGACAACTATGAGTAGTTCCAAGTTACTGATACGAGCACTAGATTCTGTAAAGCAGCATGTTAAAATATGTCTTGTTTGGAGCAAAAGGAGTCATTCAGAAGCTGTGGGAAGCACAGATGTTAACAGATCCCACTGAATCGGTGCCTGAACTGCACATGAGCACAGAGCCAGACCCAGAGGAAAATTCTACAGGGCACTTGGAGGCTCCATATTTTACCTAAAAGCAGAGAGTAAGGGCACAAGTGACTGCTTAAAATGATATATTCTAACAGATGGGGCTCAAACTCCTATTACAAATGCAAAGCTTTACCTGGAAGAATCTTTCTCCCCAGTAGAGCAACATTCAAATCGCTTTAGTCTTTTTATCATCAGCTCTGTGAGAACTTCCAGAAAGGGGCTGAGCAATTTTGCTGCAGAGCTTCACGAAGGCCTCGGGGGTCTGAGACCCCACGGCCAGCTCAGGGGGTATTTGACCTTTGCCAGGTTGCTGGCAGCTCTGCTCCAGAGACCGGCAGCAGCCTCAGAGCCACCAGATGGGGCTGTGAGCCTGAGCAGAGCAGGAATTAATGCAATTAATGCGAACTGAGTGAGGCTTTAAGATGCAGGATGACCAAGAAGAAACATTTTTATCGATAATAAGGGACAAAAAAAAAAAACCCAAACAGTGTAAATCGGTTTAAGAGGGTCATTGTGTTCAGCAGGATACGTTCAGTCCAAGAGAGGGGTTTTACAGGTCTCCAACTCAATTAATTTAGGCTCTTAACACTTCAAACACAACTTTGGACTTGCAAGAATGTGAGTATCAGGTTTGCTGTCGCTATAATCACAGCTACAGGCATGAATTTCTTAAGATTCTTTTTTTTTTTTCCCCAAACAAATACAAAACTTGCCAAAGCTAATGGCTGTCTTGAAAAGCATTATTTTATGTGGCACAAGATGAAATGTCCTTGCTCCCTGCAGGGGGGTTGGACTAGCTGACCTTTAGAAGTCCCTTCCAACCCCAGCCAGTCTATGATTCTATTAAATTCATAGGCTAATTTACAAAAAAAAATAAACCAGAAAGGTGAGTTGTTGTGGGGTGGGTTTTTTTTTTTGAGATAGTAAAGTCCAGGTCTGCGACCAGGAGACAGCACAAAGTCCATTCCCCTGGGTGGCACCAGAGATGTCCCCTGAGTTTTAGGGACATGGCAGCTCAGTTTCCTGAGGCCTCGCCTGGCAACACAGGCAAGAGGAGACAACGCCGTGACTTGCAATAGATCACAGGGCTTTTAACACAAAAAAAAGACGGGTTTTGCTACAGGCCCCGGAGCGCAGCGATGGCAGATGGTTGTAGAAGCCACAACCTGATTGAGCCCCTCTCTGGCCCACCAAGAAATGGAGCAAAAAGCAGCAAGAACTGGCTCGGTAAAAAAAAAAACAAAACAGAAAGCGCAGGCGGGAAAAACCGGCGGCATTTCCACCATCACGCACCCACCGACCCACGCCACGGCGCTCAGCGCAGACACCCCCCACCCCCCCCCCAGAAA
>JANHFX010024691.1:0-35516 GCA_027560015.1 Chloroceryle amazona
TATATATATGCTTTCATATTTTTATAATGTAGAATGTTAAAAATAAGTTCTTGTTACTTTTACTGTTTCAGTTTTAATAAGCATCATGCAGAACTCTCTCACCTCTACATGATATCATTTAATCCAACCACTTGTTAATTCTCAAAACTGAAAATGTGATCCATCATTTGGATATGCATTACAGTAGATTATTCTACATAAAGCTTAACAGTTAATCTAGCTACTGGCTATATTAAAGAGTAATGCCCTTTCAAATAAATACTATTGTAAATTTTCTGCAGATTTCTGATGATCAGACAGAAGATACTGTTCTAGATAGACTATCACATTCAGCAAGGTTCCATTCTGGTGACTAAGTTATGGTATTTCCATTTGGGGAAAAAAACAAAGCAAAACAAAACAAAGGACACGAGACATATTTAATCATTTCACAACTATTGATTAACACCTCAAAGCCATCTTCATGCATATCAGTGATAGATAAGAAGAGAAAGAATAAGAGTGAAAGAGGATAATGGCCGAACTAACTGACAGATGGAGTGAAGAAGCTGCTGCAGTCTCCTGAGAAAATTCAGTGAGTATGCATAGTTACACACTCATGCATAGGCACACAAATGCCTACAAGTATCCTCAAATGGTAACGCTGCCAAGCATTGAAATAAACCCTGGTTTACAAATACATATACAAGACTATTAATCGCTATGGGAAAAAAAAAAAAGATGATAATTTATTATATCCCAGGATATATTTTATTTTATTTTTTAAATGTAGTATCTCTGGCATGGAAAAATTACACTTAAAGTAACCACATGCATTTTTTTCTAAAAACACATAGAATGAACTCTTAAAGTGAAATAATGAATAACTACTAATACTTAATAAGTATACTTAATAAGTATACTTAATAAGCATACTTAATAAGCTGTGTATACAATAGAATCTAACTGCTATATTTTTACTTGATTAGTCTTTTTCTTCACAACCTTTTCCAAACATTGAAAAAATGTTTTCCTGAAGAATCTTGTGCTTTTTACTCATGAATTTTCAAATGCATTGAGAAAGTCTCTCTTCTGTTTAATATATGCCCAAGCTGCTTTCCTTCAAAAGGATTTTAACTGTATCATTTGAAGATTAACAATATACAAGCCTTTAACCTTTCAGTTAAATGTGTTATTCTTTCTGGTTAGTTTCACTCTGAAGTGAAGTTTTAAATAAGGAGTGCAAAAATTAAATGGAGTCTGAAATTATTATGAATCAGTAATTTCCTCATCTATATGTGATTGTATGTATATATGTATACAACAAGTGTAAAGAAATACTTTCTAAATATCACTCTTAGAAGAATTCAGTCTGGGATCTGAAAAGCAGTCTGCATTAATTTCTGTTACATTGTTTGTACTTCAGCAGAGCAAAAGAAATCTGTTCACTTAAGAGCTGCCATTTTAACACAGACACTTTTCCAGTGTAGAATTTCCCTTTAAAGGTTATCTTAACACACTTATTAACATCCAATAGACAGTTGCAGAAGTGCAATTTTATAATTGGAAATAATTTTCTCACACTCCTGAGTTGCTGTAACATTCTGTTAATTGATACTATTTGTTTAAAGCATCTGTAATGAAGAGTACTGTATTTCCATCCAAGAGACTGGATTCATTAGTGTGTTGTTAAACACTGTGGTTTTGAAGAATGGATAAGAAACTGCAAGAACAAAGTACTTTCCCAGTTCTTTGCTTCATTAAACAGTCTGAAGGACTTCTTCAAAGGGCACAGCCTTGAATGCATGGGTTATCTCAACTAAACCTCTGCATTGAAGAACCTACTTCATCAGGAGAGACCCCTCCGTGCCTGTATGTGAATGATAAAAAAGAACAAAAGATTCAGCTCATTCAAACAGTAGGCATTCACTGAATCCAGGTTCTGTGTGGAAGCAGAGTTTAGGATGCTTAAAGAACAACAGAACAGTGAGGAAATAATTTACTCTAGTGTTACAAAGTTGGTGAGTGAAAGCTCTCTCAAGTGCAGGAGGATTGCTTTGAAAGCAGATGAATCAAGTTAATTAGCCGTGTATATATCACAGATCATGAAACAGGCCCTCATGATTTAGAAGTATCAGGTTAATACTGTAAACATGCAGAATGCATTTTACATTTGCATCTATTATAATACTTTTTACTGAATGAAATGAAATAATGAAATGAAATGATGAAGAAATGAAATGAAAAAAATGAAATGTAGATGTGATTGAATGACACTATAATACCCTCTAAGAGCAAATCCCTACACAGAAGTCTTTTACTTTAATAACGTATTGTTACTAGGGTTTTTCAAAGTGATGCCAAGAATTCTGCAAGTAGCAAAAGCAAGATAAGCAAAAACACACAGTGAGTCTTTGCAAATAATAAGCTTGACAAGTTCATCAGCAAGGTAATGCAGCTAATCAAGCCCTTTGATCTCGTTAGCACTGGAGGAGACCAAACAACAAACATGAGTAAGTTTCAACAACAGATGTAGTCATTATGGATGTGAACTTCCTCCAGTCTGCGTCTCCTCATCCTCTGAAGTATGTGATTCCCAGAAAAGAAAAACAGTGCAGTAGAGATTGTTTTGTAACTAATGGAAAAAAATGTTTATAAGTTTTCAGTTAAGTATAAGCAATACTTAAGGATTCTTCCTCCAGTCTTAATATATGTTTTGGTTACAGGATGTTGCAATGAATCTGACTTATAAAATCACATTTTATTACTAATATTCCTTGTCCAATTTCTTAAGGTAACAAGGTTTATGTCCATGTTTAAGTGTCTGTGTGTGAAAATTTCTTGGCCCCTGGCCCGAGAGCTTTTAAAATCAGCTCTTTTCAGTCAGATTAAACAAGGGACTAGAGGTGTCAGCCAAAACAGTAGCAATGAAGGTACCTCAGCTGAGGGAAAAACAGCAACATGAGCACACATATTAAACACCTGAGAGTCTAGATCATATCAGGAGATGGAAGAGAGACCTTATAAATGCTTCAGCAAAGGGAAAGGTTTTGCTAGAGCTAGCATCAGTTCACACAACAAATTTAATCAATGAGATGGTAAACTGTAGAAAATCAGGCTTCATTTGTTCTAGTGCTTATCCTCTTCTAGCATAGGTTTGTGAAGAAAACAAATTTTCTTCAGAATGGTTCCTCTTGATTTCCTTCCCCCTCCCTTTTATATTCTACTTTTCATCAATAGAGCTCACCAAAGTTAAGAAAGTTTGTAAATAAAGACTTTCAGTTTTTAAATTCCTATCAAAGAATTAGAAATCTCCACAGAGAAATAAAATAATTTTACAGTGCATGTAACAATCAAGGCTTTTCAGATATCATAACCTTTAAATACAGCTAAAAAGAAATTAAATATCTGTTTCTACACAGAACTCTTCAGATGATGACCAACATGAGTAGACTAGACTAAAATTTTGACTAGGGTATTCAGCTGCTCTCAATAATTATTTCCCTAAATGCAGATCTGAACTGGTTGTTGATTTCAGAGGAGCTGCATTTACACTAGAGTGCACATTCACATTAAAAATCTCATATAATGCACATATTACATTATGCATCTAGGATATTCATGTTCTATGGATAAGAATATAGAATATTCATAATATGTACATAAGTTTTGATACAAAACATTACTCTTTCCTGAAAGTGACCAGGACCCAGAAAGCCACTGACAATCAACCCCTCTGTTTGTCATACTAATACAAAGTTTTCTTTTGTTATTTTTTTGGCAATAATCACTGGATAGCAAAAAAAACAGAAGGAATTTTTGTTGGCACATAAAACTTTAAGTACATACACAGAAAGATACAAATAATTTAGCATGCAAATTTAGTTAACACTAAGATATTTATTTGGTCAAGAATAGATTGCAGTAAAAAGACTGTGCACAAAAAGGTTGTCTGAAAAGATTTTGCCTATGGAGTGAAGTTTGGTGTTTCACAAAATTTCCCTCCTGATATATGATGTTTAGACTTACCATTGAACATTTCATCCGGCCCACAAACATGATTTATACTGTGCTGTTCATCACCATTTGTTAGAATAATGCTTGCCATATCTCTAAGGTCTTTCACCTTCTGAATGATCTTTCACAGGTAAATGAGATGACTAATATAACTTACTGTGTCTAGAAAGTAATACTGTAATAAATTACAGACCTTATGGCATGTTCTGTAAAGAAAAGATAAGGTTATAGATGGAAAAGTATTGGAATACTTACCAGTGGATGAAGAAATGCAGTGAAATAGAAACACCCTGCTTCTCACCCCATTTTGAAACTGACTCAGTCTGGAAATAACCCCATATTTGACTTGAAGGCTGGAAGACATTGTCTTTAGCTAAGTTGATGGTACGGAAAACTTAAATACATATATGTGTCTATGCTTGTATATGTGTGTATATATATATATATAATCTATATGTATGGAATCAGCCATAATCAGCATGTATATTTGTGTTTCTGTGAGGATTTGTATAAAAGCTCATTCCTAAGAAGAACAATGGGTTTTGTTCATCACATTAAATTCATGTTTAAGTTAGAAAATGTGACATCCATCTATATGAAGGTCTGGAAGGAGGATCCAGGGAACTACTGGCCTATCAGCCTGACCTCAGTGCTGGGGAAGGTTATGGAGAAGATCATCTGAGTGTCATCACAATGCATGTGCAGGACAACCAGGTAGGTGATCAAGATCAGTCAGTAGGGGTTTATGAAATGCAGGTCCTGCTTATGTAACAGGTGACCTGCTTTTTGGATGAAGGAAAGGCTGTGGATGTTGTTTACCTAGACTTTAGTAAAGCCTTTGACACTGTTTCCCACAGTAATCTGGAGAAACTGTCTGCTGATGGCTTCACACTCTTCATTGGCTAAAACCTGGCTGCATGGCTGGGCCCAAAGAGTGATGAAGAATGGAGTTAAGTCCAGTTGGCAGCCCATCACAAATGCCGTTCCCCAGGGCTCAGTATTGGGGACTGTTTTATTTAATATGTTTTATCAATGATCCCAACAAGAGGATCAAGGGCTCCTTCAACAAGGTTACAAGACAACACCAGATTGGGCAGGAGTATTGATCTGCTTGAAGGTAGGGAGGTTCTACAGAGGGACATGGAGAGGCTGTATCAATGGGCAAGGGGCCAGTTATATAAGGTTCAACAAGGCTAAGTGACAGGTCCTGAACCTGAGACACAAAAACCCCAGGCAAAGCTAGAGGCCTGGGGATGAGTGGCTAGAAAACTGCCTGGTAGAAAAGGACCTGGGGGCACTGAGTGACATTCAGCTGAATATGAGCCAGCAATGTGCCCAGGTAGGTGGCCTGGAAGGCCAATATCATCCTGGCTTGTTTCAGAAACAGTGTGGTCAATAGGAGTAGGGCAGTGATGTCTCCCTGTACACAGCACTAATAAAGCTGCATCTTGAATACTGTTTTCCATTTTGGACCTCTCACTATGAGGACATTGAGGTGCTGGAGTGAGTTCAGAGAAGGGCAACAAAGATGGTGAAGTGCCTAGAGCACAATTTTTATGTGGAGTGGCTGCAGGAACTGGAGTTGTTTAACCTGAGAAAAAGAAGGCTCAATGGAGACCATATTGCTCTCTACAAATACCTGAAAGAAGAATGAAGTGAGGTGGGTGTCAGTTCTCCCAAGGAACAAGTGATAGAATAAGAGGAAATGGCCTCAAGTTGCTCCAGGGGAGGATTAGGTTGGATATTAGGAAAAAATTATTCCCCAAAAGGGTTATAAAGATTTGGAACAGGCTGCCCAGAGAAGTGGTTGAGTCACCATCCCTGGATATATTTGAAAGTCTGTAGATGTGGTGCTTAGAGACATGTTTTACTGGTGGACTTGGCAGTGTTAGGTTAATGATTAGACTCAATGATCTTAGAAGTCTTTGTCAACCTAAACAAATCTATGATTCTATGCTAAAAACCAGGGACTCCTACTACCAATGATGTACTGAAATACCTTCTGGTGTTAATGTGGCATGCCACTCATTCAGAAAAAGAAATACTTGGATACATTAAGATGGTTCTTATGCAAATACCTTCTCTTTGTCTTATTTTCTTAAATACACGCTAAAGAAATAGTAGCCCTTTCACTGAACTGAGAGGTCTTTAGGGCAAAATCTACCTTGCTGTCACATTTTCATGCTTTCTTTGGTTTCAAACCTTCCACTGTTCCTCAAAAAGTATGATAATATTAGTGACAAAGAGCTTTACTGCACCCGGCAAGTAAGAAGAAAGAGCACAGTATCACCTGTTTTCTCTATGACATAATTTGGCAGTTTAATTATGGTTGCATACTACTCAGGATTCAGTACTGAGTGATGAGGTCAGAGTCCATAAACGCACCCAAAATTCAGGTACTGCAAGATGTGGAATATTTATATTTTCACCTTCATTCATACAGATTTTAAGTAAAGTTCTTAGCTCTTTTCTCCCTTTTTTCCCCCAATTTGCCTAATTGCATGTTAAGTGCTACACAGTTTCACTACCATGAATACAAGTATGGAACACCTACTTGCAACAATGACTTAGCTCAAAGTGGCATTAGATAGGAAGTAGCTTCTGAAGTCTTGCAATCCCAATGGCAATTCAGAATGGTAGTGAAAAATATCTGAGCTATGTTAAAATGATACTCTCATAACATTCATGAGTATTACGCAGAGAGGGAATTAGTTGTGTTTTTAAAGTTGTATGATAGCTTAGTCAAGAAAGCATGTTATAGAGCCTCAGAAATCCTCCTTCCACAAAAAAAAATCAGCAAGGGTGCATTTGTCTTAGTTGAAGCTGTAGTCAAGACCACTGGAAAATCATGAGCAGTATAAAATAATGAATACTGTGCATTTCACATCATTCCTTAATTTTCTGCCACCTGGCAACAATAACTGTCTCTTTAGCATCATCTGTGAAGGGCGGTGGTTTTTAGCAATGCTTGCATCAGAAGAAAAGTGAAAGCCCAAGAGAAAGAAGTGTAACTGATTGTCTTTACAAAGAGTAAAGAAAGGAAAATAGTGAAACTGGAATGAGACTGCCTTAAGAAATTCAAAGGAAGAAAAAAGAGAGTTGAAAAATAACAGTGAAACAGGTACTTAAAAACTGGAAGATGGGAATATTCCTCATGATATTTAATGGCTGTATCTAAACTCCCAAATTCACACAGGCATGCTTGTAAAGCCCTTTGTGCAATGTATTTGTCATCTGAGGTGAAATATTTTGTGAACATTTTTTTCTCTAACAAGCTCCATGTGGCCTAACTGTGACAAGGAAGAAATTAAAAGTGATTTGGTAAGAAGGGAGCTTTAGTACATGCTGAATCAGGACCTCCAGAGGTACCACAGTGCACGTCACTCAAGCACACAACCCTCCTTCTCCCATTACCTGAGTGGAAAAGACCACATTTAAAACAGCCTTCGCACTGGTGAACCTTTCCACATCCAGAAATTACTTTTAATGATTATGCAACCTGCTCATGTGCTTTGGCAGGTGATGATCTCTTGAGGTCCCTTCCATCCCCTAACATTCTATGAGAAAAGCTTAGGGCTTGACACACCTATAAAACAGAAATGTCAATAGAACTGAATTCTAAATCAGTTGTGAATATGTCTTTTTGTATGTAGGCTAAAAAATCAATGGGAATTTGCTTTGTGACTATACTTCTAATTTAAACTTCTGATCTGCATTAGTTGCTCACAGACTAGAATGAGCTCAACCTCCAAGAAGCCCTCAAAACCACAAAATGTTGAGATGGTGACATTTTTCATGTAAACAAGTTTATATACTTGATAAATATACTGATAAAATATACATTTTACCGGCTCAAGTCCAATCCAAAGAATTTCATTTTCTGGGGTGGTTCTCATTTCTCTGAATTTTACCCAATTTATCTAAACAGCTGAGATGTATTAGCTTCCACTGATTGTAGAACCTGAATGCCAACAATTTAGCTAGCTAATGTTAGTTGCAATGAATCTAAACTTTAAACTCTGACTCAGTCAAAGAACTACACATCAAACCCCAGATTGCAGATCCCACAAAATCTGGCTCACTCCTGACTAATTGTGGAGATACCTCACTTTTTTTTTACGTTGAAATAGTCATGGTGGGGAAGTCCTATATGTGTGTCTGCATTTGTAACTCCTGCTGACAGCATTTCGGAAACAAGATACCATTCTGCCTGAGTGCCCTGTAGGGCTTTTCTGGGAATTGTTGATGTTCAGTATGTGAGATTGAGTTCCACACAGAGTCTGTTTGCAGTTGGCACAAATTTTTAAAACATCACCAGAAAAGGTTGATTTATCCTCAGTTTAAGTACTGAGAGGTTACAATAGCCCTGTGAGAGTAGGGATAGAGATGGTCTCAAGCCTGACACTTTCATGCTTCAGGAAACTGCCTTAACAGTCAGGCTGCAGGCTAATCCAGCCAGAGAGAGGAGGAAACATCCATACACCAAGAAAAACATGTATCTATGTTGCAAGGAAAGCAAGGTTTTCTTTTTTCTTACCTCCTTCCTAATTCTTTCCTGATTTCCCATTAGACATACAAAGAATTCATTCATTAATAGCAGCTTGAATAATTTGTACAGAGTGACAAGATGATGATCTGACAAACATCCCTAAAACATACTTAACCTTATTTGTAGGAATAATTCCAAAATAACATGTGAAACAATTAGTATATGATTTCTTGTTCAATAGACAACTGCGAACTGCAGAGTAAGTATCTGTATCCAGGATCTCTTGATCCCAAACAAACAAGGCTCTCCGGTCTCTTATTATATAGGAATGATGAGGTGTTGTTTACTCTCTCTCTTTTTTTTTTTCACTTGCCAAAATGGTGATAGTTTGAGTCAGTTAATCCTCATTCAAACAATGTTCCCTGTGGTAAAACCTCTGTTACAGGCTTCCTCTTTCTGTACAGCAATCAACACTCTTATCACTGTTTTACCCTGTGATAAAACAGGGAAACCAAAGAACCCCAAAAGGTACACTGCACAAAGATATACAGAAAAGGAAGCAAAACAAACTGCCTGCTTTTAGTGTCCTACAAAAATAAAACTAAAATCAAACCCATCAAATGTAGATGCAAGAGCTGCTAGCAAAGGAACAAAATAAAGTCCAGTCTCATCGAACAAGCTAAAGACTGCCAATCCCTTCAAGTCCTAGCAACCCAAACTTGTAAAAACATTCCTCTTCCAAATCGTTAGCAGTGGAGATAATTGTAGGGACATGAGTCTGAATTCCTTGTGGCGTTGAATGGCAGTCTTAGAATTGCTGTTCTGTTTACCTTCTTGGCTGCAGGGTTAATGATATAGACAGCTGAACAATTGGAAGGGAATTGAACTGTATATTGCAAGGCTTTTCTCAAGTGCCAGGAGGATAGATGACCCTGCTGTGCTTTCATTTTCTACCCGCCCAAAATTATTTTTCTGGAAATCCCCCTACAAATCTTATGCTTGCAATAGATTAAAACTGTACAGTTTCCTTTCATTGTGGTGTTGTCTTTTAAGGTGTCATTTCCCATCCAATTTATGGTACAGTACTAACTTACTGTTGTGAAGGTTTGTATTCCAACCTCTCTCAAAATATTGACACAATTTATAACACAGAAAAGACGTTTGAAATTTAGAAGAAGACCAGAAAAATACTTTAAACTTATTAACATTGTCATATGAGGTAATTTTTTTCTTCTTCTCTCTTAACACTGAACAGAGTCACATATATAGCAAGTCTGGGCTGAAAAGCAGAAAAATCTGAAAACATACTTAAGGGTTCACAGAAACCCTCCTCCTGAACAGTCTTCCTAATTCCCTGTTACATTTCATGGATCAAAGGACATGATATGCCGGAAAAGAGAGCAAAAATGCACTCTACACAGCTATTCCAAGGCAGAATTTTTGTGCATATGGGTCCCTTCAGGGGAAAAAATATGCACAGTGTAATTTTTCCTTTATTTCGCATTTACCTAGTATTACATCAGAAGCTTCAGTCTCTCAGCCTGTTTAAAAAGTCCTCCATCTTCTTCCAAAAGATATGGAAGACCTCAGAAATAAATTTAATAGCTTTTATCCACTTCTTGTAACAGTCAGGGATTAAACATCTCTTTGTGACCCTGAATCTATAAAAAGTCTATCAGGTAGACTATACAAGTTGCTTGGCAACCTAACCCAAACAAAGATCAAGGCAGATAATAAATATCTGGGAGACCAGGCATGTGTATTCCTATATTGTTAAAAAAATAAAAGGAATGAAGGAATGACTTCTAGCTCTCTTCCTGGAAACTGGTAGGAGATCTCACATAATTACAACATGAACTCATTTAGATTTAAAAAGTGATATTATTTAATTCAGATTTATGTTGGAGGGAGTGCAACACAGCAGACATTGTTTTGCACCCTTTTGTTATGCCTTACAATTACTCTTTCAGACAGGTAAGCTGTCACTATATAAATATAACATTAAACTTTCAGATTTTGTCACCAAAACTAGAAACCTTCTGTACAAAATATGAAGAATTTTAAATTTTCTAATTTTTCTCACTCCACTTTTAGCTACAAAACAAGATGCATTCAGGGAAAAATATTGGGCCTAACAATTCAAACAGTGGAGTAAAGAAATCTTGTTGAACATGTTATTGCATTTTAGAATAAATGTGTATTTGTCAAAAAAGCACTTCCTCTTCCAGTACAAAATTAATGTTCGATTCATAGGCTATGACATTTTTTTGGGAGGGAGTGAATTTTCCCTAGCCAGTCAAACAGAGTGATGCAGAAACCACTTGGATTACGAGACTGAGAGTATAATTATTAAATAATATACAAGTCATTAACTGTTGGTTTTAACTATTGTTAGGTGTCACTTCTAAATATTTTGGATTTACTTTGAAGAGGTGAGAATGAATGTGTCCTGAGTCTGGGAAGGCCAGTATCATGTCTCCACTGATGGCCAGTAGTTGATACTTGGCAAAAATCCATAAAAAAGCAGCAGTTTTCCTTTGTGTATTTTTGTACTTTCCAGATAAAACCAGAGATTAAATTAGACGTTCAGTTTTGACAACTGTTGTGACTCCTGCCCCAGTGTACTCATTCTTGTTAGGTAAGCTCTTGCACTACTACTTCCACCACCCTCTCCTGTAATGAGCTCTACTGCTTAACTGCCCACTCTGAAAGGCTGTTTCATTTTCAACTCTGCATGATGGTATCAGTCAGTGCTTTTCTAGTTTTGTGTGGTGAGGAGCAGTAAACAGTCATTCCTTAGCCTTTTTTCCTTACCACACATAATTTAACTGATATCAATCCCATCACTTCTGTACTGTTTTTATCTGAGCAGAGGATGCACATTCTTCCTAATTTCTGTCAATAAGTTGTCTCCATTACCTGTATTTTTTCCAGTTTCTCTGTCAGTTTCTGAGTGAGCAAGAAGAATTTCATTCAGTATTCATTGATGGGGAATTATCATAGATTTATACAAGAGCATGATGACAGTAAAACTTCAGTTTTGTTTCCAATTCTTTCCTTTTTAATTCTTTATGTTCTCTCATTTTCCTCACTTCTTCTGACTAGAGGGTTGATATTTTTGGGAGTCATTCTGTGACACTGCCAGGTTTTTCTGAATAGTAATAGAGAACTTAGAGCTTGCAATTGCACAGATGTTTTTATGGTTATACTCTTCCACATGAGGCATTTCTGCCCACTGATGATGAGTTTCAGGTGTTTTGTTTTTTTTATTATTATTATTTTTTCCTACTGATTCTCCTACATAGTATAAAATCATCTTGGACTTTTCACTTCAAATTTTATAGCCAGGTTTTGAAATTATTTTTGTCATCTGCAAATTTTACACCAAATTATTTATTTTTCTAGAATAGTTATGATTATTTATGATGTTAGGACAGGTTTGGAGCAAAGCTGTTTTCATATGCCATTATTCTGGAAACTGAATGTTTATTCCTGTGCTTTGTTTCCTTTTTACAGATCACTTCACAGTCTGTAAGAGCACTTCTTATCCCAGAAAAATAATAGGATTTTTCTTTTTAAAGAGCCTTTGATGAAGATTTCTTCCAGATAGTAAATGGAAGGGTACTAGATCATTTCTGATGCTTTTCTGTTGAGATGTTTTTTGTTTCTTTTGTAAACTTATTAATTGTACGTAATCTTTTATTATTGTGATTAATCTCACTTTCTCTGGTGTTGGAAGTTATTTAAGCAACAGATATTTAACTCAATAGAACACGAAACCTGTGATTTCTGTCAGTTTTCAATTAGCAGCCAAGATTTTCAAAAACAGCTACTGATTTTGGAGCCTTTACTGCACAGATGCAAACATAGGACACTTTAAAAGGGTAGCTCTTCAATAAATAGTTGTAATGCATCTCATCCTAAAGTACAATCATTAAAGACCCCCGGATTTTTTTCCCCACAAAATAAACTGAGAGCTTAGATGATGACCTTGCTTGTAGAAGCCTGCAGATATAAGGGGATACAGATATATCCCACCTTGCTTATCTAGAGAGAGTTTGCATAAGGAGATAATATATTTGGGGCATATCTAATGTCGAAACTATCAGCTTACTTTTTGTTGCTTAAAATGGATAAACAGATAGGAAAATTTGCAAGCATATGAAATTTGTGGGGACAACTAAAGTCTTCTGGAAGTTTACAACCCTCTTGGTAATGTGTAAGCAAGAAAACAATGAGAGAAGAAAACTTCAGGCTCATTTGACAACAATCTGCTTGTAAACCTGTCAGAAATCCAGGTATGACATTACCACTTCTTGGTAAACATCTTTTTATACTAAAAGGAGGGGGCTGCTTTTATTGTTCTTTGGGGGTGTGTGTTCTGTTCTTCAACTAAAAAATATGATTTTTAAAGTTTCTCAAGGCTAGCATGGGCATGGAAGAGCAGATTCATCACCTCACATGGACTGCTTAATGCAGGCAATATTCTAAATAGCACTCAAGGGAAAGATTTCAGAAGTGCATTTAATTGCATTTTCCACTTCTTGCAACAGCAAGGGATTAAACTGAGACAAAATGTAATCAAACCAGCTCTTTTCTATCTGCTTAAAGAAATACAGGAAACTAACTGAAAACTGTGTTTATTAACTTGCTAGGAAAAAAAAAAAAAAAAGCTTATCCAAAATTAATGAATTTATAAGCCTATTACTTCTCATGACTAATGGATACTTCTTCAGCTGGAATCTAAACGAGTGTTATGAAAGGTTTATAAATGAGGACTAGAACCTACTGTATTTATTTACAAGTGTTTAATTCTCATAACTTGATGGTGCTAAAGAAGGACATTGCAGCATACATGTGAAATGAGAAACAATACTCAGATATTGTATATTACTCAAGGATGTAATAGGTGATGTTACTCAGTATTTGTATCTGTGAGAAATACTTGTATTCTACACTGCTCTAATACTTGCCTATTATCTTGGTACTTGCCAGAATGAAAATTCTGCACATTATTTCTGGAAGTTATCTTCTACAAATCATATTATTGTAAAATCTGTATTTGTGCTGTTAGTTACTTTTTCTGGAAGATTTTTTTTTTCTGGGATAAACAGCAGAGGAATAAAATAGCCTTTTCAGTCAAACAGTGACATTGATTGAATCCCTGTCTTCAATGTGGGTATTTAGGTACCTGCATGTTTTAAGATAACAGAACTTAATTAGTAAGCAGTGACACTCTCCACTATGAAGGGATTGATATGGAAATTAAAAAAAAAAAAGCAAAAACAAAGGACAACTATTTAAGGTTCCAAGAAACTTTTATCACAGATACTAACTTTATACTTTTCAAGGAATAGTGTTTTCAACCTATGTATTCCCATAAGAAATACCTCTAGAGGTGCAACGCTTGACTAACTGACTAGACCAATTAAGAGCATAATATTAAGGCAATAGCACAGAAGTTATTGGAAATATTTCTAGGATTAAAGTGTTGTGTTATCTTGAGAACAGAGGTCATAGGAAAATATAAGGATGGTCATGTTGAATCAGATCAAAATGTCAGCAAGGCCAGAATTCAGTCTCCGCTTGTTGCCAACAGCAGAACAAATATGATAGTTATGTGGTGATGGCCCCTTGTATGCCTTGTCCATTTCTGGCAATTTGTTGCTAAAGGAATTTTCAAGGCATGTGGAGAATTGGGCCTCACAGGTCTTGATAAACATTTCTTCCAGAAATTAATGCGACCTCTTTGCCTTTTGAGCTCTGCGCAACATGGGCCATAGTCTCTTCCTGCTGCTTGCTCCCAGAAAAGTAGACACAGCGTTAGAGGAAATTAGAAAGTAAATGACAACTTTCCTTGTATGACAGCAGTAAAAATATTAGGTGTGTGGTAAACAAGCAAAGGAAAAAAACAACCTTTCGTACACATCTGTGGTGCCAGTCATTTGACATAACTGTTCCTCCTTGCCATTCTATACCACCCAAGAAAATTCTATGCCCTAGCATTTGGTTTAAGCAGCCTTTGCAACAACACTGGTTAACATGCACCCTTCTTGCTTCATACCTCTGTTGCATGACCAAGTACTTTTCTATTAGGTGTTACACTTTAGTAAGCACTTAACTTGCTCTGCTTTTAAACTGCCACGCTTCCTACAGGTGATGAGGCCTCAACCCTTCTTCCTAAATGACTCTAGGCTCAAACCTTGACAGGATGGGCTAGCTAATTTGATAGTTTAAGTGGGAGGCTAAATGGGAGGCTATGTTTGATCGGTAGGCAGCTGATCTTAACTACTTCTCACCCTCTAACATGAGCTGCTTCCACATCACTGGGGATGAAGACCTGTTCCTGATTCAGACATCAAACCAAACTTGAGATACAGTGAGTATTGGCTGTTGACTATATGCTGATCTGCCTTCTCTGTCTTAAATCTAGGTGTCTGGATGGGCATGGCCTTATCTTTATTATAATAGCCCATCCAGTTGCTTTGCCTGCTATTTTAAAAACACATGAAAATTTGAGAGTTGCATTTGACCTGAGACCTTACTACTTTTTTTTTCATTATTGCAGAGTCTATAAAACCCTGAGATTCAAATCCTGAAATCAGTTGGTACTCTCAATAGCAAATATATTGAAGGATCTTTCACTCTGATTTTTACTCTTGAGAGAGATTTATTAAACACTAACTTGCAAAGTCCAATACATTTGTAAGGTGGCTTTTTATTATTATTATTTTATATTACAAGAGTTTTATTCTCTGATCATGTCTTTTTTCTATTCTGATTTCTCTGATGACTCTATCTTCTTCACATATGTACAGCCTTATTTCTCTCACCCTGCCATCTTGTCAGTTTTAGTTTATCTTGACAAATGCAACTGGGAGCTACTTAGTGTCTGAAGTGAGAGAATGAAAAAATAAAGGCAGCTTTTAAACTTCTGCATTCAGCCTGCTCTACACTCTCTCCCACAGCTCTTCAGTAGGTTAGATTCATTTGGTATTGAAAAATAAAATCAGGTGAACAAAGCAGCACCCAATTGGATTTTTTTTTTTTACCACTAAATTAAATTACTCAGCTGATCAGATGAAGGAGGGACGGCTCTGGAAATTCAGGGGAGTGATTAAAAAAAAATAAAAATAAAGCCCATGTCTGTTTAAAATGTAAGAGCACTAAAGCAAGCTTTTCTTCTATCTCTATCCCCAATTACTCTGTTATTCTGGTTGTATTGTTTACTACAATATACCTCATTATATTGTTTAATACAAATGCACTAAGCAGTAGAAAAGAGAGTTTCTTGAGAGGTCTTGCAGCAGTAAAGGTAATCTAGAGAGGCTGATCAACTGGAGCTGCTATGGGCAAATTAGAATCTAAGAGGAATAGGAGACTCCTGAGTAAAAAAGAGAAGCTTTGAAACAAGGAGAGACAGCAGCTTTATTAAAACTATTTAGCATATTCATCCTTGCTCTTGTTCACAGTCATGATAGGGATCTACGTGAAGAGGAGTTTGAAACTGTGGTGTAGCCTGCTAATTAAATGCCCATACCCATATGCACTCTTGGATTGCCTAATTACAACCAATCTCAGAAATGTTTTAAATCCTCTTTATTTGGCTTTCTTGGTGATCAGTAAGACTTTATTTTTTGGCTTATTAATCTTAATTAGGGAAGACTAGAGACACTGGAAAAACTTAGTACTTGCATTGTCCTAAGTTGGAGCACCTGGCTTCTACAATATCCAGCAGAATTTTGGTGTCCAGGTTCAGTATTCAAATTACTTGTTTATTATTAGAGCCACAGAATTTTGGTGTCCAGGTTCAGTATTCAAATTACTTTTTTATTATTAGAGCCACATCACACTGAGCTGACTAAAGGAGCTGATGAGCTCAAAATGTACGATTTGTAGGGAAAGAGAGGGATTTTTTCAGTGTGTTTTCAATTGGATCACCCCTGTAATTATAGGATCTTCAGTCTAGAAGAAAGCTAATGCAGGACCAAGTCATGCTGGACCACCTCTAGTAGATCTGTGTCCTTATATTCATCGCAATGGGATTCACAAATGTGGTTTCTTTGGCAGAACCCTGTATTAGCTTCTCAGATGTGAACTCTGGAATAGTTTAAATCCCTGCATTCTCTGAGTTTAGGCTCTTTTTTTTAACAGAGTGAAATATATCTCTTTGCAACAGATTTGCAGTAGCCTTACAGGGGAGTAACTAGGGTATAAAGTAAAATGAGGAAATACTGGGAAGGCTTTGAATAAAGGAAATAAAAAGTGTATTTTTATACTTCATTATTCTACCTTTCAAATGTGCATTGCTAAATGGAAAAAAAAATTTATAATCTGTATTTTCACATTTCAAAATGAAGGATGGATTGCTTGAAACAAAATAATGTGGTAAAGAAAGGCAAAAAAAGAAAAGTAACTTATAATGACTCCAAGTTCAGCTTTTCAGTTTCAAGATCTTTGATAACATGGCACCTGTTTTCCCTAAGTCTTTATATGGAATCCTTTTTCTGTTGGATTATGTTAGAGAAAGCATATGACCTAAATACACATCTGATTTAAGCAGATGCTTATCAAATTATTTGTGGTGTGCTTGTAGGTGGCTTTCTGTGCTTTGAGTCCTTGAAGTAATAATTGCCTATTAATTTCCATTTTTCCTGGTGTTAGTTGTAGGGGTTTTTTTCTTAAAACAAAATTATAATATTATGTGCTTGCGCTCTCTCTTTCTTCTTTATTCTTCCTCTCTGTCCACCCAACCTCATGCATAATATAGTCTGAAAACCTCACAAGATTTTAGCATACATATCAGTAATTACAGTCTTTCATTCCTATACAGCTGAAGAGAGATATGGATTATTTTAAAATTCTTTGTGTGTGGAAATAAAGTATTTCAATGCCCATTTTTCAATGTAGACTCTAACTGGACATAACAAAAACATGAGATTTGTGTACTGAAATGAATTACATCTAGCCATATCTACTTGCCTTGCCTTTCAAATTAAGGTTTGTGATAAATGCATACAACAGAGAGTCGGATAAAATGTTACAGCAAAGGTGTATAGAATCATAGAATGGTTTGTGTTGGAAGGTGATCTTAAAGATCATCTAGTTCCAACCCCCCTGCCATGGCAGGGACACCTCCCACTCGATAAGATTGCTCGAGGTCCCATCCAATCTGGATTTAAACACATCCAGTGATGGAGCATCCATAAATTCTTTGGGCAACCCATTCAAGTCTCTCACCACTCTCACAGTGAAGAACTCCTTCCTAAATGCTAATCTAAATTTACCCTAGTCTAGATTTAAGACATTGCCCCTCATCCTATCACTACAAGCCTTTGTAAAAAGTCTCTTCCCATCCTTCATGTAGGCCCATGTCAGGTACTGGAAAGCCACTATAACATCTCCCTGGAGCCTTCTTATCTCCAGGAGGAACAGCCCCGGCTCTCTCAGTCTGTCCTCACAGGGAGGTGCTCCAGATCCCTGATCATCTTTGTGGCCCTCCTCTGGACCTGATCCATCAGGTCCATGTCCTTCTTGCATTGGGGACTTCGGAGCTGATGCAGTACTCTAGGTGGGGTCTCACAAAAGAAGAGTCGAGAGGGAGAATGACCTCCCTTGACCTGTTGTCCGTGCTAGCCCAGGATACAGTTGACTGTCTGGGCTTTTGGTTGAAAGAGAGACATTTATTGTCTGTATGAGGTCTACAGACTGGCACACACTACAACTAACTTTAAATCTCCTAAAGTTAGATGCCCAGGTTTGAGCTACTCCATGAAGATTTGTCTATAGTCACCAAAGAATATTAGCCATTCTTAGGCTGCAGTTTGTCTGACCTCTTACATGTTCCTCCCTTGTGAATATTAGGATGATGTGAGCCACTCAAGTTTCTCATTCTCTCCATAGGGAATGTCAGATGGCTCTGTCAGGCCATGATACCTACCTTTAAGATGCCAGACTAAGATCCTCCATAATGATCCATCTTAAATATACTGTTGTCATTTCTGGCCCACAATTTTTTTTTTCTCAAGATTTTCATGCATAAAGATCTACCTGTATATGCCTCTGAGACATAGGGAGGATGTGGGAACTGATTCTGAATATGAAGCCCTGTGAACATTGATCTAATAATTGCTTGAGTAATTGCTAAGGTGGATAGTAGATATTATCTGCTTGGGTGTTGCGGATGAACTAAGTGAAATTTTTCATATATTCATGCAGATTCTCTATTAGTTCTTCTGGAAGATATTTTCTATCTGAATAGTGGCAAAACATCAACAAAATTGTCTCTGAGTTCATATACAGTGAATGCACTCAGAGGATTTTGTTGCAAATGAGCTTCTGAGGCATTAATGCAAAGAAGAGAAGAGAACGGTTATGGTGTCTTCAGTTTGTTTATCTCTCCTGGCCTGAATTTATGACAGCTGCCTGGAAACCTTCCACTGGGAAATGCACGTTCAACAACATTTCAAATGTTCCACCAAAACATGTCAAATTCTTCTAATTTCCCAATTGGATCCAGGAAAGTTTCTCAGGAAAAATCTGTTTGATTAGCAGTGGGCTTTCTTCTTCCTTGGCACTACCCACAGCAAGCTCCTGCAGTGCTGGTAACCTGGCAAGGCTAAGGAGTGCTGCCTCCAGTGGAAGCCTCCAGGTTTCCTGCTGTGTGCCCAGGCCACTGAGAACCCTGAGGACCTTGGCTTGTCTTGCAGGTCCTAAAGTTTCTATACTGCAGGCTACATGGCAGAAATCCTGCCAGCAGGCCAGATTAGATTTGAGGAAAGTTGGAAAGGTGCACTGAAAAAAAAAAAAAAATGAAGCAAACTGTATTTTTCCTAAAAGAATGGTATTCAAGAGTTGCCTTTCAAGGAGAAATAATTGTGTGCTGCTCAGAGGGCCTTCTGAAATGGATAAGAGGGACACCTATTTAGCAGTATGATTCAGGATGGGAAAAGGCTTTCTGAACAGAGATCATGTGTTGGTTACAGCGAGGCAAAAGCTGAGTCCTGGCACCTGTATTTTGCACTTTTGTGAGATACCTCTTTGCCAGGTTATGATCGTGGTCTGATTAGGGAAAAGTTGCATGCCTAGTGGTTTAATCAGTTCGAAATGATGAGCAATTCATTGCAGGTTTGGCTCATTTTGGATGAAACAGTTTAGCAATTGGATGAGCTTCTCAGCTGACTTTACAAATGGAGATAAAACTGGTAGAGGTGGTTGCTAGGACCTAAGTAAGGATCTGCTGCAGGCAATAACGGCTTACTCATTCCTGCTACAGCTGGAAGAATATGTCCATTTACAATCAGCTGAAGGTCTTTTATATCAGTACCACTGCATCACCACTGTAGAGGGTGGCATTGCAGTCATTTAGTTAAACTAGCATAGTTAAAGGTGAATAAAGTTTGTGGGCACTTGAAGCAATACTCTGCTACAACTAAGTTCAGGCAAGTTCTGGGGAGAATCAGCAGAGGTTTGAATAAAGTAACACACCTGCAGAGTCAGTGCAGGAATCAGTAATGAACATAGCTGAAAAATTTCAGGGAGATGCACCAGACAGATTGTGAAATACTGGCTAAATAAAATGCTAAGCAAAAGATGACAGGTCTTTTCTGGAAAGGTCAGGAAGCTAAGAATAAACTAGGGCTTTTGTGAAGAGGAAAACAGAGCTAGGAAAATTGGTGTGAGGAAGAGAGGATGAAGAGCTAAGAAAGTACATGCTATTCCCCAGTGTCTTCAGAGACAGGATTTTGTGCTGTACACATATTATAGCTCTTCTTGAAATAGTTCCCTGGAGTCTGGGTTGAAAATGAAGATACAGGTTTCAAGTTAAAATGGATATGAAAGGTTATTGCTTTGTAAATGAAAGCAAATGTATTAATTATATTGCAAACAATCAAATAAAAAAAAAGAGAAGAGAAAATTAACTGAACATTCTCTTTTTTTTTTGTTTGTTTCTGGGCACAGAATTATCCAATTACAAACATTTTCAAATTATTGGACTGAGCTGTTAGTGAAATAGGATGCATAATTTTCATACTATAAAGGAGTGTTGTCACTGTGGTCTTCATCCCTTTAATATCTCCTGTGTAACGATAAACAAAGATCCAAAGATGACACCAGCACTGCTGAAACATACAATATGGGTGTCTAATATAATTATAATTAACAGTTTCCATTCATTTGCAGAATATCCCCTGATGGCACTGCTCAAGAGAGGGGGAGCATTAGTGGTAATTATGCTTTGACTTTGTAATGTTGGATTGAAGTGATGGTTTCTGAGAAAACCAGAAATAAAAGAATGGTTGCTTCCAATAGTGTAACAACACTGCCATCTAGCGGCTGCTACAGACAATTACAAGATATTAGCAGATGAAAATAACTGGGCTTCATGAATTTGCAGTCCTTGCATTTTTTACGGTGACTGCACAAAGATAGCCTCTCTATTTTTAAAATCAGGAATTACTTTTTTTTTTTTTTTTCCAAGGAGTAATAGCAAACCTTTGTACTTTGTCTGGATTCGTTTGTAAGAAATGAAAATTAATTTCTCTTTGAATGACAGAGGGGAAGTTAAAACTGTATGGGAAATTTAGTTGACTTTGGA
Source organism: Chloroceryle amazona (assembly GCA_027560015.1). Classification (NCBI taxonomy): domain Eukaryota; kingdom Metazoa; phylum Chordata; class Aves; order Coraciiformes; family Cerylidae; genus Chloroceryle; species Chloroceryle amazona. Next base: position 21,084 of record JANHFX010024691.1, read on the forward strand.
AATCTGCCTTTGCCTAGAGACAAGATACGAGACAGTTTGTATGCTGGAGGGCAGTGAAAAAGCAAAGGAAACAACAGACTGCATGATCACAGGAATTTCTATATCAAATCACACAATTGGACCACCAGTTTGCTGCCTTGTATCTAACAAATGCTCCAGAATGATGGTGAAAAATATTTAAAATAGGAAACGGGAAGCGACTGTCTCACAGATAGTGTCAGTCTATAAGGATCTGGTTTATCTTTATGCTTCTTCATGTAGGTTGAGCTGGGCTCTTTGTTACCGTGGTTTCACGTACCATTAACACTGGTGCTTCCAAAAGTGACTTTGACCAGCAAACAACACTGAGTACTAAAGTTTCTTATTTCCATGCTCTAAACCTGATGTCCTTCAAGCCTTGTTGAAGGGTGGATTTCTTCTCTATTCCTGATACCAGGGGCTTCCAACAATTCTTATTCTTGTGTCTCTATTTACTTTAATCATCTGTTTTAAAATCTTTTTTGCCATTTCCCTTTTCCTAAAAATTAAAAATAAATGTGTAGCATAATCACAATAAATAATTCCATCATTGTATGTAAACCAATGTATCCTTTACAACTCTGTTGCCTTGTTTTCCAGTTAGTTGAAATGAAACTAGGCATAAGATGGTTTCAAATGATCCAAAGGGATGGGAGCTAAACCAGAGAGATCTATAGGAGGATCTAGATGCAATAGAACTGAGAGAAAACCCAAAATAAATAAAAGTGAGTTAAGTTTTTCTTTTGGTCCAAAGATCTTCTCCTAAGAGTCAATGGGGTTTAGGATCTTAAAACACTGTGATGATGTTGAGAGCCAAGCCACTATTACAGGGCTCACAGCTCTTTAAAAGCCAAATGACAAGAGGAAAAAGTGCGGAACTGCTTTGTCTGCCTGTCATAGCTCTGCAATGCCTCACTCAAACCCCAGTAGAAGTCAGAGAAAAACAAGTACTTTAGGCTGAATTATTATTAAATATTTTACTTGTGTAGAAAAGGCAATTTAAAAATCCATATAGATTTTTTGCAGGAATGTTCACTATGGTCACTGTCCAGAAGGCTGAAAATACCACATGGATAATAAGCTATCTGCAGGTTCTTTGTGAGACAAAGTACATCTTTCAGCTGAAAGATTTCTTTCAAGGCTGGCTGCTCAGGACTTAATGATATGAAATATGTAATTTAGAAGCATGAACATGGTTTCATCTAGTTTGACTCATGACAAACAACAAAATATAACAGTCACCATGGAGATACTTTTTTCTCCTTTATGCTTACAGATATTCTCTGGCCTGCAGTAGCTGCTTCGGAAGAGTTGATGGAGCTTGCTAAGTTTTTGATTGCCACCTTGTGGCTACTGAAGAAAATCAATTAGTTTTTGGAAGCTCCAGGATTATTAAGAAATAGCAGCACTGAAGGTGCTGTAATTAACAAAAAAAATAATTTCTGGAGATTCAGATCGTGTTGTCTGGAAAATCCAGCTGAAATTATGCACAGAAATGTATGTAAAATTTTCATTCATTCTTTTCCTCACATTTAATTATTTAATAGACAATTTAAAAAGGAATAATTACTTCAAAGGGAAACCAATACACTGAACAGAGGAGCTGAGATCCCGGCAGTAAGTGAGTCATGAAAGGCTCCTGAACTACCTTCCATCAACATGCATGGGCAATTTTTTCTTTAGATCTGGAATTTGTTTGGAGTGAAACTTATTTATAAACAGTAGAACTGTTTATAATCAAAACAAACAACAAAATGCCTGCAAAGTTCATTTCCTGCATTAGATGTTTGTCCTACATTTACAGCTAGGCTCTAGGGGAACTTCTGTTATGGAGATAATGATCAGAGCAAGCAAAGGGCATATGTTGGCAAGATTAAAAATACTGGATTACAAATCTTCCTTCTCATTTCTTATGAACTTAGAATCCTTGACTGTTCAGGCTTACTGTAATGAAAAAGTGGAAGAAATTGCATTATTATGCCACCAGCAAATGCCCAACTGTTTCAAGTAACAGGCTAATGGTACTTTAACAGAAAATTAAAATCATGACTCTGGGATCACTATGCCATTTAAAAATATATAGAACTGGTTAATTTATTTTTTCTCCCTGTGATTTAAAACAAATAAGAAAAGTATTTGAATAAAGAAAAGTTATGAATACAAAGTAAAATGTTGGGATTTGGAAATCCTGTGCCTCATAGTGGATGGAATGTCCAAGTCGGTCTTCCTCTTCTCTGAGAGAAGTGTCCTGATCAGGCACATCCTTGGAGGATCACTTTTTGGAAAGAGGAGGTAATGAGTCATGAAGTCCCTGGATATGATGGACAGTGTGAAATGTTTTGCAGCAAGATGTTGATAGCTGGAGAAGTAAAAGGATACAAAGAAAGCAAATTTATTTGCACTCTTGACTATGTCATTCTTGTTTCCAGGCTGTCTCCTGGAACTAGAAATGTGTCACACCTGGCAGCAAAAGAACAAAAAGAGCTGGAGGACTAGCCTCAAAGTGAGGGCACTAACATGAAGGATGCGTATCTCAGAAAGAAATTGAACCACCATCATCCACATTCTGTACACATTTATAGCACTTTATTGAAAGAAGTATGAGAGTGTGCAGTAATGCAAGGAGTGCAAGAGGAAGGAAGATGAAAAAGAAAGGATGTAACTTCCTCCCTCAATATCATAAAGATTGCTAAATCTCTGTTCCCTCATTTCAGTTCAGTCCTTGGGTGTATGGAGAAAAAGTAGGTATACCTCACATAAGGAGAGGAATTATATTTTATGTTCTTGCATGTATTCTTCCTGCAGTGTTGAATATGGTGTCCAAATCCTGGGGAGAAAACTTTTAAGAATATTGAATTCTTATGGATATGGAGAATAGGGAAGGTTTCTATTTCCTCTGACTAGCTTGAACAGTTTTCTGAGTATGTTTGAATTCAATGAAGAATTTTATTTCCTCACATATTTTATAGAGCCTACTAACCTAACTTAGAGCTGCAGATTTGTAGATCTGATAGGAGATGTCAGCTGGGCACTGCAAGCTTTGATTTGCATTACATTTATTTGTTTATTTAATCCATTATGCATTTTATTTAGGATAGAAATTTATCCAGTTTTAAAATATTGACACTTCAATGACATCTCCTAAGAAGTGAAATGAGATCTGAATTAAACAGAGCATCAGCACCTAAATGGGAATTTTGACTACCAGAATATCAGAGAAGAGGAGGTTGTTCAGCTCTAGGTCTTTGATTCAATTGCACACAATACAGCATCTGGCAGAGAAATTCAGTTCCAAGTTTTGAAATGCTAAGATTTATTAAGAAAGAAACTGCTCAGACTCTATGGAACATTTGTTTCATGTTCATCTCTGCTTAAAACAAAATATTGTGTAAGTTCAAAGGCGGAATAGATTGGTGTTACTGCTGAACTTAGTGCTCTGGCTGAAGATGAAGAAAGAATTCATAATTGCTTTCCTATGGGTAAATTCTGCCCCAGATTCTCTGCTTCTGGAAGATATTATATCAACATCCACGACACCTCATATAATAATGATAAACAGAACACAACCACCCCAAACCCCATGAAACTAATGGAACCTGGAAAGCCTCCATAGAGCAGCTGTGGAACTACTTCTTAACTGCAGCAGGATTTCTCCTGCTCAGTATATCAGGCTTTTGAGTAACTAGAAATTGCCTACACCTACAAGTAGAAAATCAAAACCTTAATGAAGCCAAGAACGACATGCTGGGATTATGAGGGCAAAAAGTTCCAGAATGGTTTATTGCAGAGAAGTCAGAGTAACTTTGATTCTATTATGTTCTGTCAAAATACATGTGCAACTGGATTTAGGACCTAGAGGATTTGAGCTGTATGGATGCCTCAATACTGAACCAATCACAGTGCCAACTTCTTTCCATTTCCCTAAAAAATGAGATGAACTTCCAGGTTTAAGTCCTGTGATTCTGAACTGAATGTGACATAGCTTCCATATATTGTTTGATATTCCAAAACAGTTGGAATTGGATGTAGTTCTACATACACATTCTGTTATTTTGCAGGGCTTTTTTTGACATCTCTGTGTGATTTTTATTTTTTTTTTTATATATCTATCAATCAAAAGACATCTTGAAGAAAATATATATTATTTTGATAAAATAGGAATATACATTGCTCCACTAACTGATATAAAAAGAAGACACATTTGATTTGAAGCTGACACTGATTTTTCCCTGTGGACCTCAGCCATCAATATGTGCTTGCAGCACAAAAGGATAATCCTTTCCTGGGCTGCATAAAAGGAAACATGGTCAAGGAAGGTGATTCTCCCCACTCTACTCTCATGAGATGCCACATGCTATACTGCATCCAGCTCTGGGTTCCCCAGTGCAGAACAGACATGGAGTGGGTTCAGAGGAGAGCCACAAAGCTGGTCAGAGGGATTGAGCACCTCTCCCATGAAGAAAGGCTACGAGTGTTGGGGTTGTTCAGTCTTGAGATGGCTCTGACAAGACATTACTGCAGCCTTTCAATATATAAAGGAGGTTTATATGTAGGTTTGAGAGGGATTTTTTACCAAGGCCTGTAGTGAAAGGACAAGCAGCGATGGTTTTAAGCTGAAACAGGGTAGATTCAGATTGGACATGAGGAAGAAATTTTTTCAGTGAAGGTGGCGAGATATTGGAACAGGTTACCCAGAGAAATTGTGGGTGGCCCATCACTGGAAGTGTTCAAGGTCATGTTGAACGTGGTTTTGAGCAACGTGACCTAGTGGATGGTGTCCTTGCTGTGGGAGAGGTGTAGCTCAGGATGATCTCTACAGATTCCTTCTAACCCCAAACAAGAGTGCATGGAACAGGACTGAATGGGCTAAATGGGTAGAACTGATGAACACATGCTTGAAAAAATCTTTGCTTGCTTTGGTAAATATGTTTACTTTTGAAGAATACAGTCTGTCACTTTTGGTCTAGAGTGTAGACTTGTGTAGTCTTGTGAAACTTTATAAAGAAAAGTGGAAGAACTCAATCTCAAAGTAAAAAAGAAGATGGAAAATACGTTATAAAGAAAAAAAAAAATACAATATCTTGAAATAAGATTACATGCATATCGGAAGATTGATGACTTTTACCTTGGTTTATACATACTCTGTTTCCTTGTTCTTATCCCCGCGTGAATAATGGGCAGCCAGAGGATATATTTCATTCCGTGTTCTGAATGGTTTTCTTGAAGTAGGAACCATACTTAACTGGCATTTGTTTTCTATTTGGTGAAGTTGCATAGAAACCTTGGTCTTGTTGCAGCTGGGGGGAATTTGACCACAGGTTTAAAATGAAGTGGAGGTCTCATGTCTCCTACAAAGCCAGTGGCCTAATGACAAGCTGGCATTGCAGGTCCACTGGTTTTAATCTACTGAGTCAGTGAAATTATTCTCATTCATAAAGTCTGAACCTATTCATGGTGGGGAAAATCTGTTCTCAAACCATTCTCACACGCAAAAGGAGTTTATAAGAAATCTGTATGTTGAAATAGAACAGTCACAGTGAAATTCATTCATCTCTTGCATGCACCTACCTGTGGTGAGCCGGTCAAAAAGGTGAATGGCTGTAAAGGTGTAGGTAGAGATCTCACATAGGTTACAGAGCTGTGAGGAAATTGTGAGACTTTTAGTTTATTTCCTCATCATACTTACAGCTCAGATTTTTACAAATGAGTTTTTTATTTTCACCTGTTTGCTGCAGTACCTTTTGCTAGCTTCCATGTACATGAAGCTCATCTTGTCAGGAGGGTCAGCACTTATTTCCACAGGCATGTTTCTATCATTTATTGTCACCCAAAATAATTCCTAAAACATTTGCAGTCTGGCTTGTAAATGTCTCAGTACTTACCTGTTTGAACTGCTGTTATCAAACCCTTTTGAGAATAATCAATCCTCCCGTGGCTAAACAAATGCCTAACATCACTTACTAGCTCACATCTTTGTTGAGAACTGTATAGGTAAGATATGAACACAAATTTTGGTAGATGTCACACCACTAAAATTTGATGTACGCATGATCTAAAAATTAAATGTGGGGTTTTTTTGTGGGTATTATTTTTCATTTCTTCAAATTTTATTCCCTTCATAAGAAATCTGAGACAAACAACTGTAAAGTACTGATGCTATGTCATATCATATAGTACAGTCTGGAAAACCAGTTGAATATGATGAAATTACCTTAATCTTTATCTTTTGGTCAGAGGCATTTTATGAAATAGGTTGCTGCAGTCCAGGTCAGAACACAAGCTCTTTTATTTTATTTTTTCTTGCTGATGTTGTTTTGTTTGCTCCTTTGTCTTTCTTTTGAGGAAAGTGGAAAGTTGTTCAAATTTCATTATTATCTAAAATCATTACCCCCCCAACACCTTGGGTTTAATTTAATTCACAAATTTCTGGTACCCAAAAAGTCAGACTCACTCTTTGCATCTTTAAATTTATTCTTAGTAGAGCAATATTTTTAGTATTTTTTCACAATCTTCAACAGTTGCTCCTGTCATTTTGAAAACAAGTTTTTCTGTAAGTCATTGTAATAAATTATTTCATCAAAGTTCTCTGTAAAAAATTAAAGATAGTATTAGTTGCTTAACTAAAGTTGCTATAATAATACAATATTTAATATGTTATTACAATTTACATTTTTCTTTTTTTTTTTTTTTCCTTTTTTTTTTCTTTTTTTATTTTTTTTCGGACAGGACCACATAGCCCTCTTTTCAATGCTAAGAATCATAGGACATTCCATATAGTTAAAAAACACTGATGCCAGTTTAGCCCATTTCAAAGAAAATCCAGTCCTTAACTCTGAAGAAAGAAAGAAAAAAAAAACCACCCAAAAAAAGGAAAAAAACCAAAAGAAACAAGATTAAACACAGTTAATTAAATTTGCTTTTAACATTAGCTTTCTGTTCATACAATTTGGGAATAACAGAAGAGTAGAATAATTTTAATTGCAAATCTATTAACATAAGTATGTAATTTGTAGCTGCATAGTTCAATATGAATCTTTAAAAGGCTAAAAATCTGGTTTTGAAGAAAAACAGGAAAACAAACAAATGAAACCAAGCAGCTTCTGAAGAACTACATAAATAAACTGTCATTGAGGGTTAATAATAAAAAATACAGTAATCAGAATTTAATTTTTATTTGTAGGAATGAAAATATTGCCAATTTTTTTCACTCTTTTTGTATTTATAATCCTGTTTAAGTTTTTGCATATTCAAACCCTGAATGAAGCTTGTTAGGTTTCAGAAAAAGAAAGGTCTATCAAATCAAAGCTCAAAGCTTTGGCTCAACATGACTTTTGCATAGAGCTGCAGCTAATTACTTTATCAACCACTTGGACAAACCTTTGGAACGTTTCAATCTTTTACCTGTTCACATGTTTATTTATCTTATTCACGTGAGTTTATACACGCTCAAAGGGGCTTGGGTTTTTCAGTAGAAGGACTTGCAGTGATACTGGTAGGTTTTAATCCATGAGATTAATTCTACTTCCATCTAAATGAAAAACATGTGTTCATGGAATTCAGTGGACTTGTGGACTACTGATGGATAGGAAACTGATGGGAGAACATCTCCCTGTGAATGAAAAAAAAAAAAAAATAAAATTTTTTTTTTGTTGTCTCCTGCATTTGTAGCAAATATAAAGCAGAATAAACTTGTATTTTTCAAATGCATTTACTTTTTTCAGAGGGCTACTAAGGCAAAAATATGTTGTAGGACAGAGTGATGACTCTGTCAGGGAAACAGAAAGATGGAGAGAAGGAATGGGAGGAAAAAAAAAAAAAGGGCAATTTGTTTATTTTTTCTTCTGTCCTTGGGCTTCTCCAAACCCCTCAAAAACTAATGACTCTTTTTTTCCTACTGTTCACAGGCCTGATATCTCCCAACAGATGTGGCTGCTCCATGTTATTTTCAGAGTTTTCCTAGAAAGCTGATTAGTAGCTGATGATAGTTAAGTACCATTACCACATAGGAACTTAGTCCTGTAAAGTGCTAGCTGCTCCTCACCATCAAATGAAATAACCAAAACTGAGCACACTTGTTTGAAATCCTGTATTCCCTGTGCAAATTATAAAATTTCTGTCAAAATTACTTAATGCTATCAGGTTATTGACTTCTTAACATATAATCTGTCAATATTCCTCAGAGGAGAAGAGCATTTCTCTCGCACATATGTCCAGTAACCAGATCTTGTGTATTTTTACTAGGCCAATTAATAGTTCATAAACTTGTGTCCACTGGAGCAACACTAGAAATAAAAACAGATAAAAATAATTGTTTTTCCTTCTCATTCAGTAAATAGTAGGCTGCTGATTAGAGAGAGGGCTGATGTGCATTCACAGGAAACTCAATCATTGCATTGTAGCTGGTATAGGATTTTTAGTCCATCCTCCATCCATGTTTCATGTGAAAGAGCTGGTGTAGGAGTCTAAGACTAGTAAAAAAGTTCAAAAACATGAATCCCTGGTGGAGATAAGTACTTCTCAGATGCTCAGAAAATGACTTTAAGAGGGCAGGGCTAAAATAAGACTATCCTGTTCAGTGTCAACCACTGGCTTAGGTAGCATGTTCCTCAGTAGATTCTCTTTTTATATCACCAACTCCTATTTTCTATTTCACCTCACACAGCTTAATTCAGAGGTTTATATTAATCACTTATAAGATATATAAAAATTCAGTGCTGCAATGCTCATTATTGTCCCGACTAAAAATACATTGAAATAAGTCTTGCAGCAGTTTATGAACAAATTATTTCCCTCTGTTGCCTGCTATATCCCTCTGAGAGAAAGTGCTCCTTCCTTTAATTGTCCCCACTGCTAAAGACTCAATGGAATTGTATGTGTGCCTGTGTTACAGATGTCCCACTTGTCAATCTAGTCTTCACCCGGACTCTCCCCATTTTGCACAAGAGTGGGACATCACATCTGCTTATCCTATTTGGGGACAATAAATCCTGGCAAAAACATATGGGGAGGCAGGTGGGAGGGGTAATGTTTGAACTGCTGCAGAGATATTTGACAATGATTCATTGACAAACCTCTTGTCCCTTCTGCTGAGATTGTCCTTGGTGTGAGAAGAGCAAAAATATTTGAAGATATACACAGCTGGTAAAATCTTTACCCTTACTCAGAGGGCTTGTGACAAAACATGCCTATCATTTTAATCCTAGTTCCATTGTTTAGAGAGTTCAGTGCACGCATTGCATTTAAAACTCACACCAGTGGTTCCTCTGACTTTTGTGATGGGGCCTGATATTAAAGGCATGAGCAGGGGAAGCACAGTCCACTTCTGATGAGGAAACTGAGTCACTTTGTGTATGTCCAAGAGATGAACATAGAGAATGAGAGAGTCTAGAGACTGGATTGAAATGCTGAAGTGTAGTTCACACTTTGAATGGAGATTCTCTCTTAGGATCCACGACTGACACCTCCTGTGCCGCTGACACCTGCTGGAACTGCTGGGATGGGATTTGTGCTGGGAACTTCCTGCAAAAGCCAGGGATTTGTTTAAGTTCAGAATAATAGTAAGAAACTTATAGGAAGCAGGATGGTGGAATGAATAACCTAATAGGTCCCTTCCCCAATTTTTTTTTTCTTTTCTTATTACAAAATATATTTCTGCTGCTGAAATTCTAGAAATTCACACACCACAGTAAGGAATTTAAATACAGTAAATTTGTCCTATTTTATAGGTCTTATCCTTTGGCATTTTTACTCTAGAGTATGCTGTATTTGTAATAATTGTGGAGAACATATATTTGTGTCTCTCTCCTTTAAAATAGAACTATTTCTATGTAATCTACACCTATGTATACATTAGAAAAAAAACCAAAACAAACCACTGTTATATTTTGAAGAAGTATAGCTTGTTTCTCAGATGGATTTTCCAAGATGACTGAGATCTAATTTTCTTCTTTTTGTTTTGTTTTGGTTTGTTTTATCACTCACTGTAGTTCTTTCTCTGTTCTTCCCCCTTCAGGGACAGATCAAGGTTGTTAACATTTGAAAAAAATGCTGGAAAATACTGGAAAACATAGAGGTGTGGTTGCTCAGAGTTGTTGCAAAGAGGTAATTAAATCTTTCAATTCGGATGGTATGCACTGCAGTCCTAGTTGCCATCCGAAAATCTCATTTTTACAGGTATGTTTCATATTTAGAACTGAACATTTTATTTTCCCAACCTTTTTGATAATACTGTTTCCTGACAGCTGCTGACAGGTGATAGAGCCTCTTTTTACTTCAGAAAGGCTATTTACTCTTCTCAGTGAAGAGGTTTCTGTTAGTTCATCCTCTGTGTTCCTAGCTAAATTCTGAAACCACTCCTTCACCAAACTAATATAATAGTAGACAACAATAATAAAACAGAACCATTCACTATTGTCAGTCTCTTTTTAAGACTCAGTTGGGTAGGGCTGAACCGAGTGATCCTCTGTTGATGCACTATGCCCACGGACAATTCCTGAGACTATGGGACAACAAATTGAGACCTGTGTGCTACAGTGAGCTTTTGTGGGTGCGTGCCTGCACCTGTATCGATGCCCACTGAAACCAGCATGACTCTGAGCCCAGCTCGAAGCTTGCCTGTGCAGGGCTTATCATGGGGCTGTAGCACTGATGAGATATACAGTGGAAGCTGCAGTAAGGACCAGGCACCTTCACAGACCCCTTGCTTAGATGACTGTTTACACATACCTTGAAATTTCCTAAGACAAATTTATTTCACTTTCCTTAAAGCTACCTTTACTCCACAAATGAGTTTTGTTTGTGCTTTGGATAGTCACTTAAGACAGGTTTCACTGTGTAATTTTGTGTGCATGTGCATAAGCTGTCTTCAGCTCTCATGATAAGCAGGTATCTTCTGTGCAAAGAGGCAATGCTTACAAAAAGGACATTCATTATCATAACAAATACAGAGAGAGCAGAAGACAGTGTCCTCATCCCTCACTTTTTAATAGAAGAGTATAAGTAGATAAGCTGAGAGCCACATCACATACCAGATGAAACTTGCCATCTTTGCTGTTTGAAATACAGCTCTCATTCTTTCTCCTTTAAACACTTAGAGTAATATTATTTTTCACCCTCAAGAAGGAATCTCTTGAAAGTTTATGTTTGGTTTGTGTCTATTGTTCCACAGGTTCTTTGGCAGCTGATGGCTTGGTTTCATAATTTGTAGAACTAAAATTTCATTCTAACCTTTTGTTGGTTTTTGTCGTTAAATTATGGCATGCAGAAGGATAGTCTTCATCTGTTACATTAATAAAAAAAAAGAAAAAAGATACTGTCTCTTTAATGAAAGAAAAGCATCAATATAATGTATTACCAAATGCAATGCAATAAGGAATAATATATAGCTCTGGTTATGTTATATGACATTTGACTTAGCAGCATTAACATATTGAACAAAATCTGGATTCTCCCTATTGCAGAAACTAAGATGATAAAAGACATGGGAAATTTCTCCTTCCATATGATCATAATATAAATATGACTCTTGTTTTTTGTTTTGTTTTTCTGCTTATCAGTCATTTGCAGAAATATTTTAGTGTTACTTCTTTGTTAAGCCAGCTCTTTATCATGTATGTATTAGGCATACAGTACAAGGAGAAATGGAACAAGATGGCAATTATAGCAGTGGCAAGATGCAAATTTATTCTGGAAAAAAAGTAATATGTGCACAATATCAGGCATGCTTAAATTTGTGCCAGGAAAACTATTACGAATGAGGAATGGATGGAATGGAATTTTGCATCATACATGATTACGTGTTGCTTAACTTCATAGAAGAGTCTTTGTCTACTCCTGATGTCCCAGGTGCCACCAAGAGAAGCTGCATACCACACTGCTGGATTAAAAATGGCAACAGATGCCTCAGCAGTAGTCACCCCTGCAACGTGACCCTTTGTTTCAAAAATAAAAGAAATAGACCTCAAAAAATGACAGAGAAAATTCACAGACCATTGAACTGCAGGCACTAACTCCAGGTGGAGAGAGGGGGAGGGATTTATTACATCTTGTACTTGTGCAATAATTGAAAGTCTGCAATTATTTTCTGCTTCATTTTGCCCAAGCTTACTTTGGCTACTTTATGCACGTGATGATGTTGTCACTGTTTTTCCTCATACCTCCTTCCTATTGTATGACATGTGACAGAGTGTAGCCAAGCAGTGAAGGAGTCATATTTTTCATTGACACCACTTGAAAACATTTTTTATAGAAAAAATTAGGGATGAAGGATGAAGAAGAGCAGTAGAGAAGAAGGAAAATGCCTTAAAGATAGCTCTTTACATTAATTCACCATGAGGCAAAACAGAAATAAAAACTCTTCTTCATGTGCCAATTCAATCGGGATGATCCAGACTTGCTACTGTATTGGTACAGCATAAAAATAGATGACAATGACTAATGGTGTGGAAAAAAAACAACACGAGGAACATCACAGAAATATATGTTGGATGGCCTTTGCACAGCAGAGGTAGATAAAGGTTATAACAAACTGTTTACTGACCATGTACACTTACTAGAATTAAGAGGTCAGTTGAACAAGAGCTCACCTAGTAAGAGCCTTCTTTCTCAGTAGTGTGACTCATCAGTTGTTGTACAGTACCAGAGCACTGCCCAGTTATTGCTCCATCACTTTTCAATAACATCTCTGTCCTTTCAAAAGTCTACATTCTACCGTTAGTTAAGGCTTTTTCATTTGCATTTCTACATTTTCCCCCATTTTTTCCATCGATTTAATATAATTAATACATGTGCCTCTAACAGAAAATAAAAGAACTAAAAAGCACCATGTTTTATTGAACAAAATATAGAATGTGCAAGGAAGGGAAGGGATGAATTATAGAAACAAACAGTGCTGAAGAATTTTGCATTAGATGGTGCTTTCTCTTGTCATATTTGCACAGATCATTCTAGCCTCCTCTGTCCAGGTTGTAGTAAAACACTGTCAAAACAAATACTCTTGCAAAATATTTGAGCTTTCGCAGCTTAACACGTGCATCTTGAAATGCTTAAGCAGAATGGTTATCTTCTTTTTGTTTGTCTCCAGAATGTAACAGACCATAAAGTGTATACAAAAAAATGCATTATGCACCAGTGATTAAAAGTTTTACAACATTAATATTTATCAAGGGGTATTTCATAGCTAGAAAGTATGTAACTATGTTTTATTTCCTAAGAGAACATTTCCTATAGTTTTCCTTCGTCTCCCAGCTACACAGAAAACATCTCTAAAGTGCACTTCCCAAGTGTAGTTAGAGAATAGGAAGGAATGTAAAGTTTTTAAAAACAGCCCTTATTAACTTTTCCTTCCATTGATTCTACTGTAAACTCTAAAAAGCCTTTTTAAAAAGTAAATTCTCATACACTCAGCAGGTGAAACATTCCCACAAAAGTAAAAGTAAACAAAACCCACCCGAAACAATGGAAAATCAGCAATCATATTACAATCTTTTCTCTTGACTACTCATGTCCTAATGTATCTTTACTGGTTTTATTGCACATTTATGAAAACGGTTGTCCTATATATTTAAAAAAAAATAGTTGTTTTTAATCTGTGCTAACACATTCTTGTGCACTCTTAATAACTTTAATAACTTTCAACAACATGTAGATAATAGAAAACCAATGGCATCAAAACCAAAGAGAAACTTTGTATTGTAGATGCTCAAAGGCTTCCAGTGTAATTTTGCTGAGACAAAAAGACTTAGAATTTGGAAGCTCTTTGCTCCCATTCTGTATGGAAAGCTGCTGGTTATGTGACAGCAGGAGAACTCAAAACGTAATTCACAATGAATGCCAATCCTTCACCTCCAATATGAAGGCTTCCCAACTACTTATCTTGCTGAGCATAACTGGTTTTACATAGCGTATCTAAAAAAGGCTGCTCCTGTTCAACTGACCAGTGAGAAAGGACTGGACTTCTTCAAAATGGGTATTGGAGCAACAGTTTGTTATATATTTCTTTACATTTTTAACTGTCCGATCCCACCTTCTAAGGAGAGCACTTGTTTGTTCAGCTAAAAGGAACCCCCTTCATGCTCCTTTTGGGTTTGCTCAGTCAACTGATTTGTGCAACAGTGGCAAAGGCACACAGGAACTGCGTACCCATTCATTGTGATTACACAGACAGAAGCAAATGGATGTTGTCTGCAACAGGAGATGGGAAGGGGAAAGGAGATGAATGGTTCCTATAGGTAAGAGGACAGTTAGGTTTGTTTGGGTTTTTTTTGTGGTTGCTTTTTGTTTGTTTGTTTTATAATTGTGTTTTATTGTTGTTTGGTTGGGTTTTTTTGGTAGGGGTTTTTTTTTTAGGTTTTTTTTTTTCTTTTTTTTCTTTTTTTTTTTTTTTTTTTTTTTTTCTTTTTCCTGGGTTCTTTCCAG
>JANHFX010024691.1:35722-61529 GCA_027560015.1 Chloroceryle amazona
CCACCACCCCAAGCCCCCCTCCGAAGCCCCTCTTGTATCCTTCTCCGGCACGCACCCGCCGTGCTTGGGGTTCACCCGGCTGGCTCAGCGGGGCGCTCCGCAAAGGTCTGCTGCGTTTTTTGGGTTTTGCGACCTGCGTTGCCCTCCCCTCTCCTTCGGTGAACTGTCCCAAGGAAGGGGTCGTGGAGACTGTGTAGGTTGGAGTAGTCTAGATGTAGTTCAGCACAACAAAGACCTGCTTGATTCCCTGCTGGCACACAATGCCCAACAAAAGGGAAACGCTGGGAATGTCGTATTCATCACTCTGTGAGATGGAGACAAAACCAACACTTCTTATGAGGTTCATAGTTATGAAATAAATGGCAGCTTGGATGCATCTATTTCTGTCCCAGTACCACAAGCAGCTTGCTCACGCCCTGCTGCTTTAGCGCTGTTTTCTGGCACTGTAGGCAGAAAACGTGCAAAAAACCATAAAGGCAGCAAAGCCCCAAGTCCTGATCACAGAGAAGGCTTTTGCTACCTTATTAAGTGGTGAGACCATCTGTTAAAATATTTTGCTCACAGGTAAGAGCCCTTCTTATCTTTGAGCTAAAGTACATACCCATTTTTGCACAACAGCGCATCTCTTTTCTGAGATTGACTAAAGAGTATAAAAACCTACATATTAGATCACCCCTCACTCAGTCTTGAATGGTGCCTGCTTACCTGATGATAGCACCTGGACCAACTCAGGGTTGATTGTAAGCAGCTGTCCCTCACAACTCTGATCCACATGTAAGTGGCCCACTGTTGAAATTCACTCAGGCTTTCCACAGAAACCCAAGCTGCCAGTCATGGACCTATCCACAACTAGCTTCACATGAAGTTTTAGGTGCCCAGCACTCAAAGTCTGCATATTTAATGTCCCTGGAGCCAGATTCAACATATGTAAGGGGTGGGTGGGAGCAGAGCACACTTCCCTATCCCTGGAAGCTGAACCAGTACACAGCAGGAGTGAAGGAAAGGGAGAACCCAGACTCTTTGTGATTGGAGTGCTTTGGTAGGAAATGTGCTCTCGGGATAGGTTTAATCCTGTACACTATAGAGAGCAGAGTTTAGACCCTAAATCAGTTTCCTGCAGGTTAAATGCTTGGATGATGTCTTATGGCCACTTGACTTTTGATTCTGGCTGCCCCCTGGCCTAATAACAGTGGAGTATACTGTTTTCTTTTTCCCCAAACCTCAGTGTCTCACTGAAGCACCTTCTTGGAAAGTGGATTAAAACTCTCTGGAGCTGGGGAAGGCTTATAACAGCTCTTTGCTTTTTGGCCAATCATTTGCAATCATCAGTGGTTATGCAAAGAGCAGGTAACTTCCTCCTTGTGCTTTGGAAGCAACTTCCATGCATAAGATCTGTCATTTCATATTGATTTCCACTCAGTCCAGAAAGACTGATGTCTCAGGTGGAAAGGACCTCCTAGAAGCCTCTTGTAGTGCCTCTTTCTTTCCTTTGGCTTCTTATGTTGCATAGACTTTTACACTAAAGTGACCTTTTCTGTTTAAGGGACTAGCAGCTAGGGACCTAGAGCGGAAATGAAGCAATAGCTGTGTAAAGCACCTCAGTTAAGGCACACCATATATATATATATATCTTTACAGTTCATTTGTATCCTATCTGACACAGACCATTACTTAAAAGCAGCCATTTCAAGTCAAACAGAAATTGTTGCCAGTATTCTTGCAAAGACTAACATCCAGAAGTTTATTTACAAGGGTAGTTGTGTTGGAAGTCATTAAGGTCACTTGTGTGAGACAAAGCATAGACAAAAATCTCTGCAAGCTGAAGACTTTCTCACAAGTGAGAAAGCTGAAAAAGTTACAAAATAACCAGAACTACTTATTGTGAAATGGACAATCTTTTTTTTTTTTTTCTCTCTGAAGAAAAGAAACAGGAGCACTGATATGAAAAAGTCCCTGTATTTTCATGCTTGCTGGCATCTAGGTCTTCTAAAAAAAGCACAGGAAGGTTTAGATGCCACAGAAGGGGACTTCATCAGTAAATTGGGCTGCTGCTTTTCCTAAGGCTGTAGTATTATCAGTGTAGTTAAGGTGATTTTGGAGCTCTCTGTTGTCCTAAAGGTGGCAGTCCTGCTCCTAATGCTTCCACAGTTGGAGTAGAATTTAAAGAAAACTAAACATTTTTTCATAACTAGTTTTGTTGTTTGAACAGGTTCTCTGAGAGTCAGTGCTGGGTAGATGAGAAAAAAACAGAGTGCAGCTGTAGTGCCAGAGAGAGAAGACAGGCACTGCCCTAGGACTGCAGCAGGCAGCCACCAATTTGACGTAACTGTTGTAAAATTCACCTTCATAGGAATAGCTCAGTCAGAGTGTACCTTAAATCCACTCTTCCTTTGTAGACTATGCTTTTTTGCATGACATAAATAAACTGCTAGAGACAGAAAGAAAGATTCTATTACTTTGTGGTTAGGAATCACCTTCGGGCAGTTCTCGCTTCTAGTGCTTGCTTGAAGAATTGATACTAGCTGTTGGAGCAAGGGATTAGTCA
Source organism: Chloroceryle amazona (assembly GCA_027560015.1). Lineage (NCBI taxonomy): Eukaryota > Metazoa > Chordata > Aves > Coraciiformes > Cerylidae > Chloroceryle > Chloroceryle amazona. The sequence continues at coordinate 38,268 of JANHFX010024691.1, forward strand.
GGAAAGTCTTATAAGGAGAGGCTGAGAGAGGTGGGGTTGCTCAGCCTGGAGAAGAGGAGACTCAGGGGGGACCTCATCACTCTACAACAACCTGAAGGGAAGTGGTAGTCAGGCAGGGGTCAGGCTCTTCTCCCAGGCAACCAGTGACAGGACGAGAGGGCATGGCCTGAAGCTGTGCCAGGGGAGGTTTAGGTTGGATATCAGGAAGCAATTCCTCAGAAAGGGGGTGATCAGACACTGGAATGGACTGCCCAGGGAGGTGGTGGAGTCACCATCCCTGGAAGTGTTTAAGAAAAGATTGGATGTGGAGCTCAGTGACACAGTCTAGAGAGACCTTACTGTGGCCTTTCAGTACTTAAAGGGGTCTGTCAGAAAGATGGGGACAGACTTTTTAGCAGGGCCTGTTGAGATAAGACAAGGGTGATGCTTTTAAATAAAAAGAGGGAGATTTAGACTAGAGGATAGTTTTTACACTGAGGGTTGTGAGACCCTGGCTCAGGTTGCCCAGAAAGGTGGTAGATGTCCCATCCCTGCAACTATTCCACGTGTGGTTGGCTGGAGCTATGAGCAATCTGCTCTAGTTGCAGATGTCCCTGCTCCCTGCAGGGGGTTGGAATAGATGACCTTGAAAGGTGCCTTCTGATCCAAACCATTCTGTGATTCTGTGATTCTGACTGTTTTGATTAATCTCCCAGGTACTTTTTTGCACTGAAGTTGTCCCACATCCCCACATGCAGTTCTACAAAAGACAAATTCTGATGATGCACAACTAGTGTCGCATCCCCCTCTCCTCTTCTCACTATCTACATTCATTAGAGGTAATCAGGTAAGACATTCCCAGGCTAGAAAACTTCTGAGTCATTATAACAGTCTTTCAGAAATTTCTAATAAGTCATTATTGAACCATATTATAAACTACACATTTTAATTTGTTTATACATGTGTTTTTTTTTTAATTTAACGGTGTCAAAGATAACAATGACTGCAAAATTTACTTGGGAAAAAAACACTCCTATGCTGTTTTCTCATCATGTGGACCTTCCAAGGAAGGATAAAACCTTTGTAATTATCTTGTTTGCAGCCTTCAGTATTTTTTTATAATTTTTTTTTTCCACATGCTACAATCTCTAACCCTGAAAGAAAAAGGAAAAGATGTGTGTGTTCCCTGTCAGTGAGGTGCCCATGCCCCTACACCTAGCAAGTGCCTTTGCACCCCAGATCACCAACACTGTGGGATAGGAATGGGAGGTGTGGCTTCTGCCTCAGTTGTTCCCATTCCTGCTGGTGACATGAAGCCAAACCAGCCTTTTATCTAATGGCAACTGGAAAACAGCATGTAATGTTTGTACATACAACCTACAATCTTCCATGGTGTATTTAAATGTTGCATAGAAATCAATCCTCTGTCTTTCCCTTAACTTAAATTTCTACTGGACCTTAGAGGAAATAGTCTGTTACCATGGAGAGGAGGAAGGGAAGCCCTTATTATAAAACTATTGCTTCTAAAACTTTAAATAAAATCAGAATCCACAAATTATTCATTTTTCTATGGCTGTTTAGCCTGTAGAAGAGAAAACAGAGAGGATCTTATCAATGTTTGCAAGTATCTGAAGACTGAGTTTCAAGAGAATGGGGCCAGACTCTTTTCAGTGGTGCCCAGCGACAGCAAAAGGGGCAATGGTTACAAATTGGAACACAGGAAGGTCCACCTCAACACAAGGAAAAACTTCTTTGCTGTGAGGTTGATGGAGTACTGGAACAGTCTGCCCAGAGAGCTTGTGCAGTCTTTCAACAGACACTTTCAACACCCACCCAGATACATTCCTGTGTGGTCTGCCCTGGGTGATCCTGCTTTGGCAGGGTGATTGGACTTGATGATCTCCAACTCTTCCAACCCCTACCATTCTGTTACTCTATGTGATTCTCAGAGAAAAATCATCCTGTAAGAATAGAGGCTCCTTTTTTCCTCCGGATAATATTTTTTTCATTAATGGTGTTCATTAGCTAGCCTGATAGTCTTTCAGTAGTTTAATGGGGGAAAAAAAGTAATACCAAAATAATTCAGTTCCTCATCTCTAAAAATGTAAGTCAAAATTTTAAAAAAGGATTTCTCTTCATGGAATATCAGAGTCAGGAGCAGCAGAGATATTCTAGCCTAATTTAAACAAGTGATGGGCTATGGCAAAATGCCATTCATGAGAAATCCCTGAACATAAATGTGCTCTGCTGTGTTTCCTGCAGAGCTCAACAGTGACTGGCTTCACAGTGAACTTAGGTCAAATGGAAACACCAGACAAGCAGCTATAACACCTCAATATCAAATAGAAATACCTTTGACCCGACTCTTGGTTTTTGCCAATTATTTTTATCCACCCCAGGAAGAGCAGGATCAGTAACTAGAAATCCCAGAACATATCTGTCAGCCAGGAGCCCACAGACAGTGCAGTAGGAGAAGAGGTCCCTCAAGACCTGAGCGATCTGCTCTCAATTGTTTTTCTACAAAGTTCAAGTTAACTGTCAAGCCACAAGCTATCCTGCAGTAGAAAATTTTGCCTGCTGTTGAACCCACAGTAGTTTGCAAGAAATAATTCTGTTTTCCCTAAGATGCAGAGAATTGTAATTCTTTAGTCCCACAGCAGATATTAGTCTAATTTCTCATTGTTTAGTGGCAGGAAGCATTCTTAGAGTGAGCTGCTGATTAATAAGAGGATTACAATGGGCCCTATATTCCAGCCAAAGTTTGAATTGCAGCCTTCTATCTTTCCTCAGCATCTTCTCTTTCATACAACTTCCTAGCATCAGCATGCTAACTCCTATGGGCGCGTGAATACAAGCTCTGTTCTGCTGATGTTGAGAGTCTTGACTCAAGAGAACAAAAAGTTCAACCAAATATTTGTTAGTGGACTGCTGAGATGAGATTCAGGTCACCCTGATTTAAAGTGTTTGCAAGACCTTGGTAACTAACAGCAAATAGAGTGCAGCCAGCACTGTTAGTGGGGCATGGAGAGCGTCACCTTGTCAGGTTCAGATGCCTACTTAGGCTGAATTAAACAGCTCTCAGATTTACTGACTAAAACAGACCTTCAGTAACTACTGAGAGGTTAGTCACAAAGTTTATGTGTAGATACCTGTGCTACTAATAACTGCAATAAAATTAGTTTACCCCCCCCTCTAAATTTGCTTTTCATCCCAAATTCATAGACATTGACTGTCTTTACAAAGTCATCCATTTTGTGTCTTAGATATGAATTGGACTTGGATATAATTAGTGGGAAAATGAAGTGTTGGATATGTACTTCCAAAGAGGTTTTCTGAAGCAATTACTAAGATGGTTTTGTTTATTTTTTGTTTGTTCTTTGTCATTGTGTATGTGGCTGTGCACACATATTTATACCTGAACACACACACGTATATATTATATACATGTTGTAAATAGAAATGTCCTAAGACTCTCACTTCAGCTTTTACTATAATATCTTAAACTGGAAAATAATGCTCCTTTGCTTACTCTGCATGTGTATTGGAAGGCTGTTAAAATTTACAAAATGCATTAGAATCATAGAATGGTAGGGGTTGGAAGGGACCTCTGGAGATCAAGTCCAACACCCTTGTCATAGCAGGATCACCCAGGGCAGGCCACACAGAAACAGATTCAGGCACAGTATTTAAAGTCTCTAAAGAAGGAGACTTCACAACCCCTCTGGGCAGCCTGTTCCAGGCTCTGTCACCCTCACAGTAAAGAAGTTTTTCCTCCTGTTGAGGTGGAACTTGCTGTGTTTCCCCTTGCTACCATTGCCTCTCATCCTATCACAGAGCACAACTGAAAAGACACTGGCCCCTTTGACATGGCACCCACTCTTCAGATATTTGTAAACATTAATAAGACACCCTCTCAGTCTTCTCCAGACTAAAGGGCACCAGGTGTCTCAGCCTTTCCTCATAAGAGAGATGTTCCAGTCCCTTCGTTATCTTTGTATCTCTCCATTTGATTCTTTCTAGTATTTGTCCCTCTTGAACTGGAGAGCCTAGAAATGGACAAAATACTCCAGATGTGGTCTTACTACTGCATAGTAGAGAGGGAGGAGAACCTCCCTCAACCTGATCGACACACTCTTCTTAACACACCCATGGAAGAGTTAAGCATCACTACCTTATTGATGACTACCAAATTGTAACTCATCTTACTTACCTTTTAGTATATTGTCTTTTGCATATGGATGACATAAGAATGCAGACAAAGGTGAATATACTAAAAACTGGATTTGCCTTTCCCTTTTTTTTTTTTTTCCTGACTTTCATGACACAGAGCCTCTTTTCTTTGAGTACTACATGACATAAAAGTCCTCCACTAAATTATTAAGTGTAAAAAATAACCTGGACAAATTTTATCAAGTAATTTTGTTTTCTAAATATAAAGACTGGGGAGAGCTGTAGCATAAATGTTCATTACTAAATCTGGCTCAAATCCTAACACCTATGACAACTCTCTGTGATGAGGAATACCTCCGGGCTCTTACAGTTTGAGCTAGTGGAAGATGCCTTATCCACACTCTCCTTCTCATTCAGACTTATGAAAACAATTTAATTAGCTTTTCTATACTATACCTGTACAGATGAAACTTGATAGTCCTCCATAGATGACATCATCATTGTCTGGTAATATAAAGGGACACCTCGTTTGAACCTCCAAACAGTATTGCTTGCAAGGAATTCTGTTGCTGCAGTGAAACTGTGTGACTTCAAAATACTGGGAACAGAGCCAGGCTTTGTAGACAGTCTGGAAAAAGAGAAGAAGCAGAAGTATAGATGGATGACAATAGCACTGTTATTATTAGAAGAACATACTGTACTGCACACTTACATTAGCACTACTTCTGAAAGCAAATTTTGAAAGAATATCACCTGGGTAAAACATACTCTTAGCTTTTGACTGTCCTCCACTTTGGAAATGAAAACTCCAGCCGAGTCATTTAAAAGCAACAGTTAGTCAGGACCAGACTGATGCTATTATCTTACTTTGTAAACACATATGTCTCTTAGATGCACCTTTTTATTATACACATGCACACATGCCTCGCACCCCCATACCTTATCATATACAAATGGAGATCCTAACCTTATTTGAAGCTGCTCAGGGAAAAACTTTGTAAAGTTTGTACAAGAAAGAGTTTAAAACTGGGCTTAGGTCAGCTCTGTTCTTTAGGTAATCTAGAGCTGAGCCATCAGGTTGCAATAGATGGTGCTGCTTCCCTTCAAATACAACCTTATCCAGTCCACAGAATTAAAACACACACTAGGTTTCCTGAACACCAACAGCTGTAGACTAGGGGATAAATCTGCAGTAGTGAGGACCGATGGCTACATTTGGGAGACAAAAGGCTTCCAGTACATTAAAGATGCTGTCATCTGATGTGTATCCACGGCTACAGGACCTGTGATTACTACAATTATTATCATCACTTAAAGACAAGAGCAAAATAAACATGTTGATTTTAGCTTCTTTTTCCTTTTCTTTTCTGAGTAATGGTCTTTGTCATAGGAATTATACTAACCCTCTGGACACTGAAAAATTTTATATGTGATCGTACAAAAATAGATTGGACACCAGGCTATGAAGGTGATGAAAAACCTGTATGTCTGAGCACAGAGAGGTTTGCTTGCTTCCCAGTTTATTTTCCACTTATCTGTTCTGAAGTACATTATTTACTGGCTAGATATGTGCTATCTAGTTTGTTATATAATGAAAAGTTCCTTTCTTGCATTCATTCAGACTATATGAAAATCTTAGTAACCACCCTTCCTTTATCATAGGCTGAAAAGTAATAGAGTCAAATGATTATTTTCCTTCTTCCTAGACATATTTTTAATTAAAAATAAACATATATTTAAGCACTCATAATTGAAAACCTGACACCTGAAAGGAGTAATCTACCTGAGAGTTTGGTTTGATTTCAGTATATTTCAGCTTATCAGTTATAATATTATTAAAGTCAATAGCAGCTTAAATTGTATAATTAATTCAATGCATTAGTTCCAGAATCATAAAACTTTCATTTTAGCTTGTTTTCCACTGTGGTAATTATGGGTAAGGTTTTTTGGTGGTAAAGTGAAGCTTATTTTATTATCTGTGGTTTGTGACTATCTCTTTATAGTAGCTTTTGTCCGCTGCATTCTGTAGGACATGATTTTTTCATTGAAAATTCAATTTTAATTCCTTACAAGGGCAAATAATTTAATTTCTTATCCACCGTAAATGATTAATAAGAGGGAAGACTAGGTGATGTGTTTACTTTTTGTTCTTAAATAGACTTCTAAAGAGAAAGTGTTTTTCCCAGTGTTGACTATATCCCCCATCACATTTCTAATGCTTCAGTTGCTATATATTGACACTTGCAACAACAAAAGAAATAAAGGAACTGGTTTTCTATTTTATAATTAGCAAGCATAGTCTGTTGGCTGGAGACAGAAACTCTATGACTGATACCAAATATTCACAGATGATCCTTCCTGATCATTAACCCTGTAGATCTGTTTAGTATGAACCCAGTGTTCTCTTCATAAAATAGATCTTAGAGTACTAGGTCGATTTATGAATCATAGTTGAAAATGTTCATCAGTTTAGAGGAAGTATATTGAGCAGCACAACATACATGGTAACAAAAAAATGAGCAAACCCATATGTCTACTTAAGCATGACAGAAAATAAATGTTTATTCAAAAGCAGAAGTTAATATTGCAATCACAGGCTTCTGTTAACATTTTTATGTATCTAATCTCAGTTTGTACACATCATCTTCTTGCTCTGATGCACAAGCCCTCAGCTTTGAGTCAAAATTACATTTGAACTCTTGCTCCTATTTTTAAAGAATGCATGAGTATACCTGTTCCTGAGATCTATTTCTCAGATAAATGCCTCTCACGCTGTATTCTTTTTATTGCAGCCCCTTTCAACCGTGTCTGCATTGAGATTTTTAATAGGTTGTGCTCATTTTGCTGTTTTGGCCAGTGAGGCTACATGGAAACCAAGATTTTCAGAGCTCTGTCTAGATATAAATTTAGGTCGTATCCCACTTTGAGGTGAGATGCTAATACTCATCAGCCTTCCTACTCCCTATGCTCTGGCTTCTTCAAAAGAATCTTCAGTTTTGCGAGACACAAGATACCTCTGCAGAGCACTAGAAGACGTCCAAGAAGTAGCAGGTGAAATGCTCAGGCCATGCTGAAAACAAATCTAGAATAGCAGTTGCTGGTCTTAAGCCCTTCCCACAAAGATCCTTTATTTTTCCAGATCTTTTCCAGGCCTGAGAACTGGCATGATAGAGTGTGAGTAGTTGGAGAATTAAGCACTGTGGAAAAGCACCAGTTTAACACTTACAATGCAGCTGAGATGGAATTAAAAGTAATAACTGGATAAGGAGAAAAAAAAATGGGTCAAAGCCAGATTTGAGCACTAGGGAAGATTCACTGTTAACCCACTGCATCCACAGCTGTTGACTGTGCTAACTCGTATTTCCAGGTAGTGCCCAGTCATTGTCTAGGAAAAACATATTCCAAGTACTATGCCCAGTAAGCAACTTTGATATGACTCTGCTGTTTTTTTTGAGAAAAAAGAAAAAAATTTAGATGTTTGCAGATGCACTGTGCTGGGCTACCTGTTAGACCAGATAGTAGTCCTTCTCTACACTTACTAGTACAGATGTGATTTAAGTGTCTGCTTTCCCAATAAAGATCCCAAATAACCTCTCCTACCTTTCCTGGACATCTTAAACTTCCTAGGCACCAAAGGTTTTACACAGAAATTTTCCTTTCATGCCTAAAGATATGCTACAAGAGGGAGTACAGAAGCATAAGAACTGACCTCAGATTTGTGCATAACACTCGCTGCTTAATAGCCCTAAGCATGAGCTCCTCAGCAGACCCAACTGAGTAAGCAGATGCAGATCAGTCCAAAATCTTTACTTAGTTTCAGTGATGGCGAGAGGTGACTCCTTTAGCTTAAATATTGGAAGCCCATGACTTGGAACTGAAATGTATTGAAATTTCTTGAAATTTTCCCAATAGAAAAGCAAATATTACGGCCTTTGATAGTCCAGTATTCCTTCTTATACTCTGCAAAACACAGGTTTTGGTAGATTGGAATTCTGCTCGTTTTCAAAGATTAAAACATGCACTGTATAACAAGGCCTGAAACCATCAATGAGAATACATATTGGCTTGCATTTTGAGTATGATGTGCACTTTCCAAACAATGCTTTGATATGAAGATAGTTTTCCTTTTTTAGAGGACATCAATAGCTGAACCCAAATATTTACAATCACAATAAATGTTCCTCTTAAAAAAATATTACATATTGAGCATTTTGAAGTATTATTATTTTCTCTTTTATTTTCCTATGTAATTTTCAGTGTGTTTGTTAGTGAAAAAGATAGAAGGTGGATGTGAGAAGACTGCATGTTAAATAACCAGAGACAGGGAAAATACTCAAGATTTTTCATTAAGTAATGTCTTCTAGAGCAAAATTCTTGCTTCTTCACACACCCTTTCTCAAGATTCAGGTCAATAAAACAAATGTCTTGGACTACATTTTGGAAAGTAAAGAGGGGCTGACAGCAGTAGACAAAGCTTTCACATTATTATATCATCACTTAAAGAAAACAGAACTATAGAACACCCAACATGAACTGATGTAAACTGAGCTGTTAGATTATGAAAGATATATACATTATAAAGAAAATATAAGAATGAACAACTATAAACAGTTTTTGAAGAAACAAGAGGAAAACTGAGTACCTGGGGGCATTGATCGATGGTCAGCAGTGCATGCAGGTGGCCAGAAGGCCAAAGGCATAGAATCATAGAAATGTCTGGATTGAAAGGGACCTCTAGAAGTCATCTACTCTAACCCCCCTTCTGAGAGCAGGGACATCTTCAACTAGAGCAGGCTGCTCAGAGCCTCATCAAGCCTCACCTTGAATGTCTCCAGGGATAGGGCCGCAACTACCTTCCTGGGCAACCTGTTCCAGTGTTCTACCACCCTCATGGTAAAGAACTTCTTCCTTACATCTAATCTAAAATTCTAATGTAAAACCATTGCCCCACATTCTTTCACTCCAGGCCTTTGTAAAGAGGCCCTCTCCAGGCTTTTTATAAGCTCCCTTCAGGTACTGGAAGGTGGCTATTAGGTCTCCCCAGAGCCTTCTCTTCTCAATTGCTCTTGATGAACCTCATGAGGTTCACCTGGGCCCACTTCTCCAGCTTGTCTAGGTGTCTAGCATCCTAGTTGTATTAGAAACACTGTGGCCAGTAGGAATAGGGAGGTGATCATGCCCCCAGTACTCAGCCCTGGTGAGGTCACACTTTGAATATTGATTGTATTCAGTTCTGGGCCCCTCACTATGAGGACACAGAAGTGCTGGAGCAGGTCCAGAACAGGGAAATGAGGCTCATGAAGAGAGCACAAGTCCTGTGAGGAGAGTCTGAGGGAATTGGGGTCGTTTAGTTTGGAGAAGAGGAGGCTGAGGGAAGACCTTATTGCTCTCTACAACCACCTGAAAGGAGGTTGGAGTCAGGAGGAGGACAGCCTCTTCTCTCTGGTGACATGTCACAGGACCAGAAGGAATGGCTGCAAGCTGCACCAGAGTAGGTTTAGGCTAGATATTAGAAAACATTTCTTCACCGAAAGGGTTATGAAACATTGGAATGATCTGCCCAGGGCAGTGGTGGAGTCACAGTTCCTGAAGACATTTAAATGGTGTGTGGACCTGATGCTCAGGGACATGGTTTAGTGGTGAGCTTCCTGGCTATTTAGACAAGAGACTATGTTGGAAAGAGTATCATATAAGATAAGGTGATCTTTCATGTATAGAAGCATAGCTACAAAATTGCTGAAGGGTTTAGTTTTACCTACACGACCATGTTCCTGTAGGAAAAAAATTAAAAATTTCACTTTTGAAAAAGTGCACCAATCAATGCTGGCTTTGTATAGCCAGCCTACCCAGAACAATCATCAAAATCTTCCTTGTATTTGTAAATGTTTCATAGTATCATGATAAAAATGTTATTAAAAAATATATTATTAGTTGGGTAGATTCATTCCTTATTTGGCATTTACTTTATTTCTACTGTACAGGTTTCAAGCCAAGGTTTGGACTTAGAAAAATTGGTTTATGACTTCAGTGACCAAGCACCCAGCACAAATAACCAGCTTCAGCTACTCAAGGAATGAGCACTTCACAAACAAACCAGACACTGAACTTCATTTGCTTGTCAAATCATTTCAGATAAATGGATTTGGTGCTAAAAGGAAGAAAGCAAGATTGTGTGTGGAGAATTTTGAGAAAGTAAAAGAGCGCAATGTGGGCTTTTTCTGTCAGGACATCAGGGAGAACATTTATTTTTGTCTATTTGTGGGGAATAGCAGTCCAAATATTGCCTCTTTTTAGGATATTTTGTGTTTCATATCACACATGAGGTTAGACGGTATCTCAGAGTTATTCTTTCTGGTCTCGAAAGGCAATCAAACATAATTATTAGGTAATAGAAATGCATTATTTGCCTTGCTTGTTACACTAGATGACTTGAAGCTTGCTGTGTTACTGCACAAACTAATTTTAGTTGTATGATCAGTATTTACTCTTGCAAAAATGATGGAAAAATAAAGTTATACTTACTATCCATATATGCCCAAAGACTCCCTCCTGCTCTCCTGCACAATACATGTAATTCTAAATAACCTAACTGCTGTCAAAACAGATTGAGTACATAGCCTGAATCATCTGAGTCACACTGCATGACATGTATCAGTAGAACAGAATGGAAAAGCTCAATCGCTTTCATTCTCTATGGCTGCCAATTCTTCATAGCTTTGAAGAGATGAATTCAGCTCTTTTCTGCCCCTTCCCCCATCGTTCCTGACTGTCGTTGCCATCACAGTTCATAATGAACAGTGTGAAATATCCAGGAAGTGCTTACTCGAGCTATCTTTTTTTTTTCCTCACTGAACAAAAATTTGATGTTACCGGCTGGGTTGTCAAAATAATAATGCAAAAGGGAACATAGAAATCTTCAAATAGCTCTTACTGTGCAGATGTAGAGGATGGTGGAATGGCGGGAGGGAAAGAAAGTAGGAAGAGAGAAGTCACAACAGAAACTCTCTCAAAATGGTAAGTTTTCTGAATTAAAATAAATTTTAACTTCTTTACACTAATGCTTTGCCACCATATTTATTCTTCATTATGAAAATGAAGTCTTTAAACAGAGATCAAGTTAATAATTTCACTGATCCATTGAAAAGGAAAAGGCCTCTCAAGAACTTCAGAGGTTCTCTGTTTATTGACATTTCAGCAACATTGGGAAATTGTATTTATTAAAAGATTTAACAATATTGCCTTGAGACAGTGAAATATGATTCCAACTCAACTTGTCCCAAAGCTTCTGAATATTTTGAGCTAAACTCTGCAGTCTTTATGTATACTGAGGAGTACCTTAGGCTGTCAGTCACCAAACAATTAATTTTTCCAGGAATGTTAATGAAACAACATATTATGTAAGATGAGTTTTTTCACCAGAACTGGACACAGAAATGACATTCATTAAAAATAAATAAAAATCTGGTTGTCCAAATAGTGATGTGGCCTTCAAGTCTTGCTGTGTTCTACCCCAGTGGTCCCCAGCCCATGCTGACTCATTGACAATGATAGCTAAGCTATGTATGGTGATCAAAATCCTCCTTTTCCTGTCAGCCTCAGTTTTTGCATGTGATTTTCTGTAGCCAAAAATAACCTTAAAGATTCTAATATGCAACATACTGCCTATAAGAAATGGGTGATGTCTACCTGATAGGTCTAATCTCTGCCTGATTCATAGAGTTATGAATGTATCAACTATTTAAAGGCATTATATGTGCATTTAAAGTTAGAGCATATGTTTAAATGCCATGCTTTGCCTTTTTTTTTCAGTCTGGGCGAATTGTTGTCTCTGTGTGGTATTCTCTGATATTACCACAATCAATAATGTTGTCTCTTCTAGGGTTTCTATCTCAGCCTTTCTGTGAAACATTTCTGAAGTATCTACTTCAGCTTAACTTCTTTTACTCCATTTTAATTTGTTTTAATATCCCATAACCTTAAAGGGTAGGGTTACTACGCATATTAGGGAGTTAAAAATAGTAATAGTTATCTTCATGGGCTGAGAAGTTGTCAATAACAGAATTGAAGAAATGTTACTGGTAAAGGCTGGAAAACCTAAGCCTCTGCTTACCCAAATAAATATATCCACTCTGAATTGTGCCTGAACAAGGCAAAGATGAGTACAGCAAACAATGTATATATATAGGAAATAAGGGGACAAGATCTTAATGTAATTATGTGTTTCATGCTAGCAAAGATTGACCTCAGAAAAGCTTGCCTATTTCTTCCTGTGATAAAGCTTTTGCTGTAAAATTCACTTTAAATCTTATGCATGCTGTACAGCATAGAAGTAATAGCTACTGTCACCTACCAACTAATGCACTGTCTGTGCAGTGCTGTTCAGTTTCTAAAAGGCTTTTTGCATTTGTATCACCAGGGTATTATCTGTTAGTTTGAGTGACAGTGCATCTTCTTTAAGAAACACTTTGGTCAATCTATTTCTGCTTTGCACATCAGGACCTGAGATATCATGTTGTACAAGGAGAGATGTCTTTTAGATAGCTTACAAGTATATTTTATATAGACTACACAACCAAAATATAGATGGCTAACTGGTACAAGACCTGATTAAGTCTGACAAGGATAGTGTTACAAATGTGAACTCCCCCAGGAACTTTGTCAGTTTGGAGCAGTAAGGGCTGTCTGACTTCAGGATGTGTGCTATGGAATAAATATCAGCTCTTAAAAATCAGAGAGCCTTCCGCCCATGAGATCTGCAGGACTGCTGGTGGCATTTCTCTTCTGCTGGCTCTCATTGCCAATTCTGTTCTGAGACTGTAGATTGCCTCAGGATAGGGTTGGCTAAGCACACAAATAGTGCAGCAATGGAGACTACAGAGGAAGGATCAATCCTTCATAAGGTATCTTTGCAAATGAGAGTCATTTAATCAGATGATTAAATGTTCTTCATTACATGCAGTAGAAAACATACAAGAAGCAGCTTTCGGATTTGTGGGATGCTGAAAATAAGGCATTTCACGGCACAAAGCTTCCAATGGACAAAACGTTTAAAATTAGTTTTCATCTGATGTCAACAGTATTAAATTAAAAAAAAAATATAAAAAATTGACTGGGGAAATGCTTTTCAATAAGGTTCAAACATTTCTTTCCAGAATAACTCTTGTAATTCTCTTTATGCAGCCAAACATTGCTCATAAAATATTCATTTAAATACATGACACACTTTTGTATTTTATTACATTAATATTGACTCAAGGATGTTAGGCTTTTTGGAGAAGTTTCTTTGTACATGCAGACACACCCACCCTCACTGCTGCTTGTCTTTTTCTGGGGAATTCCAATTTTGGTTCCGGTTATTTTTCTTAAGCTGATTCTGAATGAATACAAAGTAACAACCTGAACATCCGGTAGAACAGACCTTATATTTTCCATATACTCAATTTTAAGTCCATTTTTAAAATTCCTTGTATTAAAAGATTGCACCAGGAAATGAGAAAGTCTGTTTCATATCATGGAAAGTTATGCCTGAAATTTACAGGGAACAAACACATCAGTCAAATGGTTATTTTAACATTTGATTTTATTTATATTTTATTATAATTAATACTTTCTGTACCTGCATAGATATTTTCATATTTATCCAGAAGATCTTGATGCCAGTGAATGCAAACTATTGTATTAAGAGACAAAAACTTTTAATGTTTCCTAAATGACAGCAAATTTAATAGGTAAACTTGTTTCTTTTCCCATTTCCCCTGTTATATCAATAATTTCCTTTGAAAGACAAAAGCTGAAGATGAGAAGCCAATGAACTCAGCAGAAATAAGGAAATTAAGGCACCAGAGATAAGACAAAGACTTTAGGACCTGAAATCTATTCAAAAAGCAGAAAAACCCAGAAGTCATAAAAATGGAAGGAACCTGTCATAGTGTTCACTCTATTAATGCTATCATTTGTATCCCTGACCAAATTTATTTTAATCTTGGTCATTTGAAATGGATTAGAAGAACTTTATTGTGTTGTAAACTATCTAGAGAGAAAGCAGACTGGCCCTACTTTTTTCTGTAGACATTTTTGAATGCAGGAACAGAGCTGGAGATGACACTGCACTGTTCTACATTGCTACTTCATGTCCTCAAGTTGTGCTACCTCTCCACCTTACATTTAAAGTATAGATTGACATAAAGACCTCAGAGTTGTGTGCTGCTGTTATGACGCTGAAGTGAGACATCCAGACATCTGAAAAGGTTCAGTGCCTGAGCTTAAAAGCAGCTCCCAGGGAAAGGAGACAAGCCCCCCCTCCTCAGTTTTTTTCTCACACATCTCTGGTTTGAGGCCACATAGCTGCACCAAAAGCTGACTTGAGCCCATGTAACCATACCTTGCCTGGGTGGGGATATATATGTGGGGCTATATATGACACTGCAGTCAGAGCCATTACAATTTGTGATCATACCTTTGAAAAATCATGTTTTCTGTAAAACAACAATAAGCTCTCTGAAACCCAACAATAAGTTCATCCAGGGAAAGGAAAAGTCCCAAGAGAGGAGTTTCTCCAGTCTAGTGTGGCTCTGCAAAGGACTAGACGTTTGCCACAGCAGAATGAAGCTTGTTATCACAGGAGATTACAGAATAACAGGACAAATTGCACATGTCTTTTGCCATTTCACCTGCTAATCTGATGAACACCAGCATACATGCTGCAACAGGGTATTCTCACCTCTGATTTCCCAGAAGAGTTGGAAGCATCAAGTGCCTAATTTTAGAATTTGTGCAAACCATCTTCAGATTGTCCCACAGAGCTCTTGCACCATATAATACAGTATCCATCAGACTTCAAGATTTTAGCCACCTTAGGAAGTCCATGTTACTGTTTTTTTTCAGTTTTCTGTTTTCTTTGTATAATTTCACTGTAATATAGTTTGAGAAATACCTTGAAAGTAATGTACACGTTGCTTACCAGCATACAAAATCCACGAGGACTCTGTAGTTTATACTTCATCATTAATTTGCTATCTTTGAACATCTCTTTACGTATATGTTAACTCTCTCACTACTGGCTTTACCTCTGAGAGAATTTGCAGTGTTTTTTTGGTCCTTTCTGCTACATTTGGTCATGTATAAAGATAAGTTAAAAAAAAATAGGGTATTTGAGACTATCCAGTTGTCCACTCACTACAGTCATAAACCATGGCATACAGGGAGGCAGAGATGTCTGATTCAGTTGAACACAAAACTAATTATTTGTCAAATAATTTCTCCACTGTTAAGAGCATGTTGGAAGCAGAGACATGCCAGATATTCTTGCTGATATTCAGAGATTAAAGTGGAATTTCTAGACATACTTATTCAAATACCTAGATTCATCAGGGTTTTGCCACTGAAAATCTAATACATCTTCTGTATCTCTTGAACTTGCAATGGCTCTTTACCACTTTAAGCTATTTAATCTTGGTTATTGGACATTTAGAAGGAACAAATACAAAGATGAGATATTGAATTGTGATTTCAATGAATACAAGACAGCTCTGTGACTTTTACCCAATTCTGAGCACCACACCAGTGGTTGTCCCATACAGTGTGTCAGAGGAGCTCCATCAGGCTGTCGCTTGGAAAGGATGAGATAGGTATCACTTTGAGAAAGCTTCAGTCTCAGAGCATGAGATCTGAGATTTGGTAAAAGAAAATAAGCCTCAACAACTTTTGGATGATGGGATGATTGCACAGGCCTCAGCTACTGATAGTAATGGTCTACAGTCTCGAAGAGCTCATTTACTGCATAGTTCACTGATTGTTCAACAGTGAGACCACAAGCAAATAATGGGTTCAAAGATGTTAAAGCAGGCAAATAAAGACATCAACTTGCAGTATATCTGAAACAAGGAATTGCACTAGACTTTCTGACAGAATTTATAAAAGCTTCTATTTTGCTTATGTGCAGCATGTTTGTCAAGGTATGAATAATACAGTTCTTTTCACATCCTATTTATTTCCATTCTTTCTTCTTCCTTTCTTATCCTGCATTTCTGAAATGCAAATGATTGTTTATTTTCCTAGACCTTTTCTGTGTTAACAGTGGTCTGTACTCATGTCTAGATGCCTGGAAGTACTTGGAAGGAAAAAATAGGCCTAAATTCACCCAAACCTTGTTGTGCTTCCAGAGTTTCCAGAGAAAACCCAGGAATGTCTCAGTGATTCCAGCCCAAAAGACCCAGCTTTCAGCATTACTATGCACTTCTGCAGAAGAAATAGTAAATTTTAATAATATATACAATATATAAACTTCTCATCTTCAAAGTACCTAATACTGGGCATGTTCTGCAGGCTTAGTCTGGGGAAAAACTGTTGGTTTATGCTAGACTCTTGAGGCTAGTTGAGGTAGAAACTAAAAGACAGGTCACATTAGGTACTGTTTTCAGCTAACAAAAAGAAAGCTTTATCTAACCATATGATGAATGTGATACTACTCCATGAGTGGTTGTACTAATAACTCTTGTTTTTCCTCTGCCAGATTTCCATTACCTTTAATAGTATCAAATCTAAAATATATGTTTTTATCTGAAATATCAAAACACTTTCACTGCTTGATGCAGCATCTTTGCAAGAAACTGAATAAAACACTATCATAATATTTGGTGCCTGGTATAAAATTCTATTTGATTCTGTTGGATTATATGATGCTATCTCAATTTCAGGCATTTTACTTAAATGTCTATATTCTTGTTACACATTAGACATTAATATCAATTTGCTTACAGATAAAACATGCCTTTAGAAGCATCCTGTTAAGTGTGATGCTATTTTAGGGACAATCAGGCGATTTGGGGCTTATCACTTTTCATATTTCATTTGTAATCCTTCACTGATGTGTATGCAAAAATGATATCCAAGAAGATACTGTGTCTTCCACAGTGGTACTGTAGAAGAGTTATACACAAATGAAACAAGGTGAGCTCGTACTGAATGCAGAAACTCACTATCAGATTATTTTTATGGCATTACATGTATTTAACTTTGCCATCAAAATAACATATTTGTCCCCTCTTTCTTTTCATAAAGGATTGCCTGAGTTATGCAGAACTGGTATTTCTGAAAGCTGTTGTAAAGGGAACTTTTTCTCTCTGAACAAAAGTGTTTACCCTCAGTTTTTAAAATGTTTATCTTATGGCAGTTTTTCTTAGATTACTTTGTGTGCTACATGGTGTCAAATCTGAATGTAACTATCTGCCGACACATTGAACAATTTGCATAGATTAATAACATCAAGGAAAAAATGAGATACAGAGTTTTGCCCTTCAAATTTACTTTAATTTGTTGTTGTTAGAGCTTGTTCAGCAATGTTGGAAAGCTACCAAAAAGCTTGAGAATAAAACATCAGACCTGCTACCAAAAATTGTACAGTCTGTCATTAAGAAAAGTTAATAGATTAGATGAGTTGAGAGTAGAAAATATTCTACTTTGTACTTCAGAATGATTCCCTGAGTCATCCAGTGACTCTCTGACAAGTAAGCCACAGATATATTTGGAAGCTAATAAGTTGATTAAAATAATATTTCAAAGTGGAATAATAAACCAAAGTGTAAATGGTGATATAAGAAAAGCTAACCAGCCTGATTTCTTAAAAAATAAGTTCTCTCCCTAATGAAGTAGAATTCTTCCAAAGCATAAAAATGAAAACATGACCCTAGTGACAATTTATTTAGCTGTTCAAAAATCCATTAAGAGGGTCTCTAAAAAAGGTATGAAACAAAATTATGATTGTTTGACAGTAGCATGAAGTCATATATACGAAATTCTTAAGGGGAAATAAAGGAAGAAAAAAAACAAATCAATTTTCATCAGTACAAAAGATTACAATCAGGGTGTCTCAGGTTTTCACATATGCTATGTTTTGTTTAGTAATGTATTAATGCTTTAGAAAGAGGGAACAACAACAAGAAAGCAAAGGTACAGGAAGAAAAAGTTAATCAAGTCAACAAAAAAAAAATCACAATTTAGTTGAAATGAAAACTTGCTGAATAGAGAGTGAAGTTCACTGCTGAAGAACTGAAAGAAATTAAATTCTGTGAAGAGAATTTGAACTACTTGTGTACCATAAGGGATTTTATGTTTCATATGTGAGTCCAGGGTCTTGTTGTTCAGTGAGTCCTGTGCAGTTACTGCCAGAAAAGAAAAATGGATCCATGAATGCTGGGAAATAGGGTAGAAATAGTCTGCACGGCCAGAGCCACAAACTCACGTGTAATACTCTACCTGAAACAGTTAATTCCATCTGGACAGGGAGGAACAAAATTAGAGAGTAGTGGACAGCATCTCCATCAATGAAGTAAAACTGAATGATCAAGTTACAAAGCTTTGGAAAGAAGATGGTGGCAAGGAAAGATCTAGAAAATTATGAGTGTTATAAAGAAGAGGAACAATTTTCTCATCTTGTTTTATTTCCTGGAATCAGGTAGCAAAGAAGCAATAAAACTGAAAACTCTCACTTTTGAAATAATAGAGGAAAATATTTTTCCATATAATGCTTAGACTTGGCAGTCATACAATAACATTTTCTCAAGAGCAAGAAAGTAGGATTCAGAAGGCCATGTGCTCCTTTGTACAGTTAACAGAGAAAAAAATATTTTTGAAGATCTTCAGGCAAAAACTGTGCTCACCTTAGATTTTTTGCATAGGTGTACCGGATCTCTCTTTGAGGAATCTACTTACACATTTCCATGGTGACTGCAAGTCAACATAAACACAGGCTTTCGTTAAAATAGCTGAACCTCCCCACATCCTTACACTAGATGCACATTCCTACTACAACTCTTATACTGGCAACAACATTAATTCAGCCGTATCAAGCAGACCAGGTCTTCTTTACTGACTTAATTCTCTGCTGAATCAGACCTCAGATCCAGCCCTGTGAATTGCAAGTGTGGGAGAAGAGACTGACATGAGGAGTAAGGAAGCTGTATGTCTTTTTATGCAGTCCTGTTGATTTATAGACTTAAGGTGACTGTGGAGGATAAACCTGCACAGACCATGTTTCCAATGCGACATTTCCCTAGCAATAACTGAAGGATAAAAAAAAAATGCATAAAACACATAGATAATGTAATACCTTCAAAATTTTAATTAATTAATTAATTAATTAATTTCATCCAGGGGCATTAATATCTCTCTAGTTATAATTAGGCCACAGGTTATGTCTGATATTTACATTTCTTTTTGGAATTTTAGATGTTTTAATACTTGTGATCTTATAGCTATTTTTAACTTTTCACTGTCATCTTGTCATGATTTTTGTTCTTTAATCAAACCCTGTTATGTCTGGAAGCTGTGCTGTGACTCTTTGTCAAAATGCCTCTTTCCTAAATTCACTCAACATAATAATTGCAGATCTTTCTTTGCTAGCCTGTGACCTAGTTAATTATCCTTTTATGAAGCTGTATTTCTTCTCATATTGACAGGTTTTATTCATTTTTTTAAATGAAGATGATGTCTTTATGAATATCAAAGACATCTTGGAAATTCAGCACTGGCAGCATAGTCTGTCATCCTGTACTGTATATAATGGTATTTTGTGGAATATAGAATGGGTAAAAAAGTACAGAACCAAATCAATTTTTTTTCTGCAATCAACTGCTCTTCTTCATGCTGAGCATCTCACCCTTACGAATAACAATCTTCACAATGGCAAGCCTGCATATCTTCTTAAAAAGTTCTCCTCTTTAGCAGAATGAGAAAATAATACATTAAGCTTCTGTGCTCCTTTGATTTTAAAGTTCTAAATTCCTTCAAAGTTGGTTAATCTCAGAAACCAGCCTCAGACATCTCCTTTTTGGGTTGATTACAGTTTCACTGACTGACATGCAGAATCCTTCATCTAGGCTATGAACTAGCTGCATGACATGATAATTCCTAAAGATCCACTCTCATGAATGCTAACAAGCTGCTTGGAAACTCAGCAAATCTCCCCTGCCTACTTCTCTTTTTTTTTTTCTTAATGACTTATCTATACTAAATTATTTCTCAACCCTGCTGCATTAGCTAGATTTTATTTATTTTACTTTATTTTATTTTATATTCAATTCATATTTTGCTTTCATTTCTTTTGCTATTTTGCTTTCATTTCTTTTGCTTGTTCACTGGCAATAAATGCACTCTTATTTACATGCTGTTTGTTCATAACCTTGTCTGAAGGCCACAGTTCCTGGTCAGAATCAGGGCTCAGTCATTCTGCTTAAGATGGGCAAAATCCAACAGTGAAGCAGACTACTGATAAGTCTAGAGCTGAAGTTTTAAACATAAAAACTGGTTTCAGGCATTTAGTCTTCATGGGTGTTAAAACACCACAGAATTAAAACACACAATTGACTGCAATTGAATTGGTGATCCCGGATTTCTTAGGCAGAAAGCAGCACTTATGTAGTTAAAAAGATGCAGGAAATTTGGCCACAAAGGCAGAAGCCCCAGAGATACTCAATTTCCACAAGTTTGTATAAGTCGATGACTGAATACAGTAAAGAAATACAACTGAGAGGTCAAAATACAAACTCAATCCTTACTAAACATCAAAGATGACACCCAGGAGTTTAACCCAAGCTATGCGAAGCTAAGCTTCAATGATTTTGTTGTTCATGAATATATATGTTTTGTTCCTATTGCTGTGGTCTCAGCATTGCAACAAAAAACTGCCCTTCTGATGCTAAATGAAAAATCTTTCCCCTATATTTTTTTCCAGAACTGTCACTCTTCAAATAAACAAGTGGTTCCATCATATACAGCCACATTATGAAATGATTTGGGGTATTACATTATGTTGTAATCAGACTGGATTGTGAACACAGTTGTGCAGCTCAGTCTCATTTTGGAGAGCTGTGATAATCTATTTTGAGAAGATTTTTCAGTAAAACATTCTCTTGCGAGTTAACAGAACAGGAACTACACTCCTCCCTGACACTCCTGTGTTATCTGGATTTAAGATGTTTACACATTCATGCCTTTCATAGAGTAAATCTGTCCCATGTTTTATTTCCATTGGACCAGCAATGACAGAGGAAATATTTAAGAAACAGCTTAATGGAAATCCTATTTGTAGGAAATATCAAAGGATGATACAGTGTCAGAAGAACCATGTGTTTTTGAGGGAGAAGAAAAGCTCAGAGCATGAGCATAGTGGAAGGAAAGAGTAATGGTTCAAACCAGTTTGAAAGGATGGGTATGTGTCTCTGTGGGAGACTCCAAGTCTGCAAGAGAGAGGTGGGCTGTAGGACCTGGTCACCGAGTCAGTCCAAGTTAAAGACACCCTATGACCTTTCTGTCTGGTGTGAATACTGAAACACTGTACCTTTGCATCCAGAGCAGTCTGAAATACAAGATGGAAAGTTCTGAAGTCTACGATGAGTACAACAGCTCAGCTGTCTGGGTGTCCATTAAGGATTGCGGGATACATTTCAGAAGGAACACTAGGTAACACCACTGTTGTGACAACTGTTTTCCAAGTCAGTGAAACTGTGGCATCAGGTGTTTGTACGAGCTATTGCAAACTGAATAATAAGCGGGATCTGCAAATCCTGTAGGGCTTGTTTTGCGAGGGGTCTTTAATAGGCTGAATCCAAAGATGTCATTGTCAAGACCAGGTATTTATTTTTATTATTTCTTTTTTTTTAAAGATATGTTCTGTTACCAGAATTAGACATATGGATGCAAGAGAGAAGGAGAAAGAAAGGGCTGAGGATACCTAAGAAATCCAGCAGCACAGGGGATGACCTCTCACTCTCTTTCCCTGCAGCTATATTCAGTTCCTTGCGGGCATAACTACAAAATACAGAGATGTATTTTCCTACCTCTGTTCTATCCAGTTTGCCCTATCTCGCTCATGTTGTCTAAAATGATTCAACCAGAAATAAAGAACAAGACAACAGACTTTATTCTTTTGGGGATTTTAATTGCTTAGATCTCTACGTGATTTTCTCTCTTTCACTTTGGATCTGTTTTGTCAAATATAGTTAAATTATTTTTTCATAAATCTGATATACTTTGCAAAAAGTCACTGTCTCAAACACCTGTCAACACCAAATAGACTAGGCAGTGGTTTAGCTGTGGGAAGGGGAAATTACAGGTGGAATTCATGTTTTCAGTTTCTAAAAGGAAGTGTTATTCCTACCTCAAGAAACACTGTATTTGGACTGCATGGCTGAAGATATAATATCTGTTAAAATTTAATGAAGCATTACTAGATGGTTACTTCAGGTGCCAAGGTTGTCCTTTTCTGTGGTTTCTGTGTAATCAGTGTAGACACATTGACTTCTACTATGACATGCCTGCTGAATGTCTGTCTATCTACCCTAGGGATGCAGAGATTTAAAGAGATTATCCTCCCCTACTCTAAACTCCTGTATTATGGGATATAAGTAATTCACATTCTATTGATAAACTGCTGTTAATTCTAAAGATAGGAAATAGATCCAAATAAGCAAAGGAAGTTTATTAACATTGATTTCACTAGGGAGTCTTGCCTTACATGCACAGATCATGGAGTGAGTGAATCACAAAATACAATAAGATGTCTGTATTCGGGAAATGTGTCATTCTCCCTACAAAAAGAAGCTTATGATAGGGAAAATTAGCCTTTGTGAAATTTGGCTCGGTGTTTTGTTTTGTTTTAAAATATCAGTAAGTTTGCTGATGATACTAAACTGGGAGGAGTGGCTGATAACACCAGAAGGCTGTGCTGCCAGCCAGTGAGAACTGGACAGGCTGGAGAACTGGACAAAGGCAAACCTCATGAAGTTCAACAAGGATAAGTGTACAGTCCTACACCAGGGGAGGAACAACACCATGCACCAGTACAGGTAAGGGGTAAACCAACTAGAAAGCAGCCCCATGGAGAGGGACCTTGGTATCCTGGTGGACAAGAAGTTATCCATGGGACCGCAATGTGCCCTTGTGGCCAGGAAGGCCAGTGGTATCCTGGGGTGCATAAAGAAGAGTGTGGCCAGCAGGTCGAGGGAGGTTCTCCTTCCCTTCTACCCTGCACTAGTGAGACCACATCTGGAGTATTGTGTTCAGTTCTGGGCTCCCCAGTTCAAGAGAGACAGGGAAATGCTAGAGAGAGAGTCCAAC
>JANHFX010024692.1:7152-24738 GCA_027560015.1 Chloroceryle amazona
CTCAGCAGAGATGTTCCAGTCCCTTCAGCATCCTCACAGCCTCCACTGGACTCTCTCCAGTATTTCCCTGTCCCTCTCGAACTGGGAAACCCAGCACTGGACACACCATTCCAGATGTGGTCTCACCAGTGCAGAGTGGAGGGGGAGCAGAACCTCCCTTGCCCTACTGCCCACACTCTTCTTTATGCCCCCAGGAGCCCACTGGCCTTCCTGGCCCCAAGGACCCATTGCTGTTCCCTGGAGAGCTTATTGTCCACCAGGACACCAAGGTCCCTCTCCATGGGGCTGCTTTCCAGTGGGTCTACCCCAACCTGTACTGGTCCCTGCTGTTGTCTCTCCCCAGGTGAAGGACTCTACACTTATCCTTGGTGAACTTCATTGGGTTTGCCTTTGCAAACCTACAATTTTCAGTGTTGAGATGCAATTTAGGTTCGTTTTTGCACTCCTTTAACAACGGCCAAGGTCAGCGAGGTAAGCACAGCCACCTAAACCCTAACCATGCACCTCTGCAGTCCCAGCCATTTGCTGGCCCTGTTTTGCAGGCAGGTTAGAGAGAGGGGGGGCTCCTAACAGAGAGGCTGTGTGCATGAGCAGCTTCTGCAGCACCTCTGCTCGCAGGCATGCGTCCGCAATGCTTTACCTGATTAATTCAAGCTGAGCCAGTTCCAGATTGGCTTGAAAAATAGGCTTCTTTGTAAACAGTTCCCCGAGGATACAGCTGGAAAGAGGAAAAGCAAGAGGTCATGACAGCAAACCCTTGGGATGATCATTTGAACACTGCAGCGTTTCTGTTCAGAACCAGCTTTGCCTGAGGAGAGTTATTTGCATCAGGGCTTGTAGTTGAGAACTGACAAACTAACCTGTGTGTACAGAGTCACCAGCTCCACAGCTGGGAAATAACCCTCACCAGTAGGCACAGGCTTCACACTTTAACTCTATGCAGGGAAAGGAGGATGCGGCGGTAACACGCCAGGAAAACCAGCCAGACACTTTGTGTTCCTCCAGATTCAGCCCATTTAGCAGTTCAGCTTTACTGGGGGATACCTGCAGCCCCAAACTAGCCTCAGCTGCCAGTAGCCACCTGCCTGTCGCTGCCAAGCGCAGGCTATCGCCGTGGCCGCGCAACCGTACGCGTGCACGATGCTGGTGCGGCTGGGAGAGGAAGAAAAGGAGGGAGGGGACAGCTCTGACTCATTCAGTCCTTAACATCTACCCCAAAGCCTCCTAACGGGAGTGACAATTGGTGCCAAAAATAGCTGTGGGTCAACACAGGCACCTGTCTGATAGCACTGGGCTAACGCTGCTCCTTTGGCACAGGGCACCCAACGGCAACTGGACCTGGCAGGAAGAGCTTCCAGAAGTAATTATCAGGGCCTGGCTTCTAGAAACCTCTGTTGTTCACGTACTGAACTCTGCTGGAGGTATCACTATGGGAAGTATGTGATTTGGGAAAGCCAGCCCCCCTCCTGAATGCTGAATCCTCCCAACTCTGGTTCTGAATCCCTTGGAAAGCTTTCCATTTTGTGGCTGAACTTGCCCAGACTCCTCCTGCTCACGGGGCTCCTTGCACTACTAGAAACCTGAAATCTCCACTTGAAACTGTTGTCTAGATTTAGGTAAAAAAACAAACCAAAAACTAGGTGGCAAATGAGGCATTCTAAAGAGGTTACAGAAAACTCTCTCTTGGGTTATTAAACCCACACCCTGGAGCTCTGGCAGCACAGAGGAAGCTCATCACCACTTCTGATCTTAGTGCTCCGTCGGGGCAGTGGCAGACAGGGATTTGAACAGGTAATTGCTCTGCTGCCACAGGACAGCACCAAGAAAATCAGAGACCACCCTCCATTAGAACAACTTGATTCCCCTGCTGATGTCCACAGGAGGCACTTACCCACAGCTCCACACGTCTATGGCTGGTGTGTAACGCTCCTCACCTAGCAGCAACTCTGGAGGTCGATACCATAGCGTAATGACTTTATTTGTGTATGGACGGCTGGAAGGAAAGATACAAAATAGAAACTGAGCCACCAAACCCTTAGAAACTGTGAGTTTGGGTTGGGTTTTTTACTTCTAAACCGTAGGGTTCAGCGTGTCAGTGGAAGCAGTGGGCTTTCAAGTGCCTCACCTGCCAGAGATAAAGAAAGCTGAGGATACAGCACAGATTTTACACGGCTGCTTGTGCACACACAGCAGTGCAGCTGTAGGTACCCAGGACTGAAATATCCTGTCCTGTAACAGGCTGCCGTGACTGAGCAGCGACTGATCTCAGAGCAAAGTGTGGTCCGTGGCAAGCAGAGGTGTCCTGGTCCCTTATCAGGGGGTTTGTCTAAGGCAGGGCTGTTAACAGCAGCCAGGAGCATGTTCTTCCACCAGCCAGGGCTGCATTACACTGGAAACCACCTCTCAGGTAGCACCAGGACTTCCCAGTGAAGGGACCATGTGGAGGAGAAGGAGCTCATCCCACCCACGTAAGCTATTTCCCCTTCCTTCACCCCACTGTGTCTCACCTCTCCTCTGAGCTGTAGAGTCGGGCGAGTCCAAAATCTGCAAGTTTGATTTGCCCACTGAAAGACAAAACAGAGGCACGGGTTTGAATACAGCTGGGCTGACCGTGGCAAGCAGGAGCAGGGAAGACAATCCCCCCGAGGAGGAGAAAGGCCTAAACAAAGCAACCTTGGCAGAGATTACTTTTGGATAGGCCAGTCTTTTCCTACATCCTATTTAGTGCTTCAAAGCACCAAAACAAAATGCCCCAAACAAACGGAAAGCAATAATTCAGTTTCAGGTCTCTCACAAACCCTTCCCAACAGGCCAATGTCCCAAAGAAGCTTTTTAGATGGACATCTAGAGGTGTGGACAGAGTTATGTGCAGGATTATTCTAAGTTTTCTTACAGATGGCCAGATAAAAAATGTGAAAGTTAACATTAAATGAACAATGCTGAGCTATGTTCCTCTCCAACACTGCTGCCTGGAGAAGAGAGGGCGTCCACAGAGAACAGCTTCTTCCTGCCTTAGCCCTCCGTGGTTTCTCTGCACACAAGCACTTCAATAAACAGTATTTTGGCCAGAACGCCGTGGAGACCAAGCGCACACAGGGACCCGGTTACTTCAAGTCAGCATGAAAGAAAGTGAACTGTAACAGGAGCTGCAAATGGTGAGCAGAGGGGAGGATCTACCAGGGAAGCAGAGGGTTGTGAGGGTGAAGACAACAATCATCTGCTTTCAGCTGAACCCAGGGAAGAGCTCAGACAGAAGTTGATCTACTCCCAGGTTACCTGTTGTTCAGTAAGATGTTGGAGCACTTAATATCTCGATGAAGGAAATTCTTTTTGTGACAATAATCCAGACCCTCCATTAACTGTTTCATGAAAGACTTGATATGGTCCTCTGAGAAATGTACCAAGCCAGATTCTAGCAGCCCCATTAGGTCATGGTCCATGTACTCAAACACAAGGTAAAAGGCACCTGGTATAACAGAGAGAGAAATGATTCAAGAGGAGAGAGATTAGGAAAAAGGAGGAACCCCAGTAGATTCAATTGTTGGGTGATTCTTGGGGCTTTTTGCACTGTTGAGTGTGTTCTGTGGTTGGCTTGGTGGTTTGGGGTATTTTTAAATGTGGTCTTGTGATATTTAGGGCTTATTTGGCATCACAGAAGATTTTTGTTTTCCTTAAGAGGAGGAAAAAAACCCAAACCAACTGAGCAGCCCCTCTAACGTATCAAGCCCACATCTGAAATCAAAGGACATCCCCGGAATAAATTCTTCTGAAATCCTGGTCACCTTTATCTGTGTTTCGTTAGGTTTCTTTTTTTTCAAGCTAGTTTGTTGAAGAGGCTCCTGCTATGCAGGGCTCAGAGAGATGTTTGTGGTGTTCCTACCAAATCCTACCTTTGTCCTTCTGGGAAGTCAGCGCGCCTCGTTTGTCCCTGACAATTTAATTCACAGCCCCACACAGGAATGCAACGCATCCTTTTAAGCCCGTGTCTACCTCTGCTCTGCAGGGCAGCAGCTCATTTGAAATGGAATCTATCCTTTGATGAAAGGCCAAATCCAGATGCCAAACTCGCTGGAACTATGTCTCGAGGAGGAAGGCAAAGAA
This sequence comes from Chloroceryle amazona, assembly GCA_027560015.1. Classification (NCBI taxonomy): domain Eukaryota; kingdom Metazoa; phylum Chordata; class Aves; order Coraciiformes; family Cerylidae; genus Chloroceryle; species Chloroceryle amazona. The sequence goes on from JANHFX010024692.1 coordinate 11,254, forward strand.
TAAAAACCTACCTACAGCAGCTTAGATTTTTAGTTTTACACTCTGAATAAGCAGACAGGGGTTGCATCACCTCTCCAGCTAATCGAAACCACACCCAAACCCTACCTTTGTCCTTCTTGAAATCCAGTGCATCTTGTTTGTCCGTGACAATTTCCTTCATGTTAACAACGCTGCGGTGGATCAGCTGCCGGAGGATTTTGATCTCGCGGATGGCCGTGATGGGGAAACCTTCCTTCTCGTTGTCCAGTCGCACCTTCTTGAGAGCCACCAGCTCACCTGCCAGGAGACACCGAGTCAGAGCCTCGGCGCGCCCGACGGCTCTGGGGGTTTCCAGGCTCCCGACCTCAGGAGCGGAGAGGGCAGCTGGGCACAAGCTCCCACTCACCAGGGTTTCAGAGCTTCTGCTCTTTGGACCCTTTAGAAAACACCCGATGGAAGAGCTTTCTGCAGGGCTGGAGCCATTTCTAGAGCTGAGGCTATGGGCTGCTCACCAGCAACACCGCCCAGGCCAGAGCGGGTCGCAAACTCCCCCACAGTAACGGAGCCAAATCGACTGGAAGCTGCTCGGCTTCCTTACCTGTATCCTTGTCCTTGGCTTTGTACACCTGCCCGTACGTCCCTTCTCCGATAATCCCAATGATATCAAACTTGTCCACGCAACGCTTCCCCCAGTCGCTCTCCGTCTGTCTCCTTTCTCCATACCGAGGACAACAGATTCTGAAAGGGGGAAGAGCCCCGTGAGATGCCCAAGTGCTGCCCCTCGCCTGCCATCAGCAATCTCATAGAGAAATCACCATTTACAATCTGTTCTAAACTCTCACTGCTGGATCTCTCTCAGCGGCACACCGCTCCTCCCGGGGAAGGGGGAGTGGGAAGAGAAGCAAACTGGACATTACACCACCTCAGCTCTACAGGCTGAGGCAGCAGAAGTATTTTGCTACAGCCCACCTGAGGCACGTGTGGATTTCTGCAAAGATCTCATTATACACTTGGAAGGGAGAGCACCTCAAAGGAAACCAAACTAGTGTCTTTATCTTAAAAAATATCAGAGTATTAAGCTACAGCAGGACCAAAAAAAACCAAAACAAAACATCAACGTTTGGAATCTTTTGCTGAAACGCTGGGCATTTGTTTTTTATTTAAAACAAAGTGCAGCAGCACTCTGTGTACCTTGCTCCCTTGACAAATGCATTCAGGCTGCTCCCGGGGAAGCTCTCTAGGCCTTGCAACACGCCCAGCACTTCAGCCACGTGTGGGGAGAGGGGTTTGTCTCCTGTTTGGAATAACCACCTCCTAGAAGCACCACGAAGGGATGCTCCTCACGAGGTTCCTTTGGCCCGCAGGCTCCAGGGTACTTCAGAGTGGGAGCTTTCGGGGCAGATGTGGCTGGAGCTGGGAGTACGACGCACTCCGGCCGCTTCTGCCGCCGCCAGGGTCAAAGGGGAGGACAAGAGGAGCAGACAGCTCCAGCACGACGCCTGAACTGTGGTCTCTGGTTGGTGCACAGTTTCCACAACCTCCCCTTCCTCCCGAGCTGCTGTGCTGTTAATTCTCAAACAGGAGAGGCCTTCGACTGAGAGGGGTCTGAATAGGAAACAACCCCCAGGGAACAGTTCATATACCCGAAGAATAAACAAATAGGAGCTTGTTTTCTCCACATGTCACTTCCCTCAATAAAGAGGGTACCCAAACGAGCCCGGGACAGCAAAACTGATAGAGCTGAACTAAGTCTGGCTAAAGAGTTTAAGTAAATGCACATTAAATGCTCTCCCCATCCCAGAAACGGAGGGAGGCTGCTGAGAGCGCGGGACACAGGCAGCTCACGCTGCCGTACGCACCGAGACTGAAGGCTTTGGAAGCCCAGAGCGGTACCTGTGTGAAACAGCAGAAAACCAAACAACTCACAAGAGAAGAAAAAGAAGAGAGGCTTACTTTGGTCTCTTTTTGAACGGTTGCTGAGGTGGTGTGGCTGCCTTTGGTTCTGGGGAGTCAGGAGGAGATGGGTCCCCTCCAGGGAGCTCTGGAGGGAGCGGGAGGTCCGTGAGTAAGTGTCGTGGTCTCTGCTCTCTATCTTTCTTCACAGGTTTTGGAGGAAGAATCTCTTTTGGACTAAACTCCGAAAAGTTAATACAATACAAGAGTCAGACTTAGCAGCCAGTTAACAACAAACCAGCCTTACCGCAGGACAGCGGCGCTCGAGTTCAGAACGTAAAGTCAGAAGCCCGAGTTTAACAAAAGAGCCTCAAATTTTACAATGATGATACATCAGGAGGGAAAAAAAAGCACCTTAGGTTTGACCCACCACCTTCAAAAACCCCACCCAGCTCTTGCAACTAGAACTTCATAGAACGGTGGGGGTTGGAAGGGACCTCTGGAGATCATCGAGTCCAACCCCCCTGCCAGAGCAGGACAGAACCTGCTCAGTTTGCATAAAAAAGTAGTTTCTGAGTTTCCTGTGACAGTTCAGGGTGGCAGCCAGCACCCACTTTCCGACCCTTACTTCCTCTATTTAGTCCCTTTGTCCTGCGTGACTTAAGGACCGCTGTAAATACACAGAATTCAGTCTCTCCACAGAGGTAGTTTTTGGCTTCTCAACAAGGACTGAAGTGTAGCTCTAACTCGGGAAAATTGCTGAGAAACCAAAGCTTGACTTTTCAAAAACCCAATCAAATCACCAAGCACTTCAGAAGCTTGGTTTAAACTGGCAAAAGTCGTCAGCAGAGCTGAGTTTCTCTCTCGTGTGCACAGTGAGGAGAACTAGCTCTGAACAGTCAGGAATTCTTCTCCCTACAAATCTCTGCTTCACCGGGAAAAGAGGAAGAGGTTCAAAGAACCTTTCAAGGTTCATTTTTAGGGCAGGCAGCAGGAGGTTTGCTGCTTGTCAGCATCACCAGCTCTAAAGCTTCAGCAGAGAGAGCTCTGGGTAAATGCAGGGATGGAAGCAGGGCATTCTCCTAGGTTTTTATTCGATGCTGCCTTATCTGCGCAACAATTTTGAGGGGGGATCTCCAGGGGGAAGCACTCCCTGGCCACGCTACTGCCAGAGGTGCCTATCCCAGAAATACCAGAAGTGGGAGAGCTGCACAGACCGTTAGACCTCAGAAGAGGTTCCTCAAAACAGGATCGAGACAGTTGGAGCCCACAGCCACACGTGGGAGGCCAGAGCGCTTGTTCCAACAGAGCGTTTGCTCCTGGTAGCATCTGAGTGTCTAATGCATACGCTAAGCTTGAGCCCTTTGACCACATCAAAAAGGTTCAGCCTTTTACCAGACACACAGCAAATGTCAGCTCCTCCTTCCCAAGGCTTCCTGGGAATGGCAGGGGTGTGTTTGTAGGTTTAACCCGCAGTGCCCGGCCTCCCAGGAGGTCCTTTCTCTCCCTCTTCCCGGCTGCTCGCCAACACGCTTATCTGTGCTTGGTTAGTCCATCTGCATATCAGCACTAGCACCACTAGGAGGTCACTGGGACTTTAACTACCCCCCAACACTTGGGCATTTCACCAAGCCCTTCTTCCAAAGCCAGAAAGCCAAACAGACCCTTCAGAGTTGCCCAAGCAGAAAAACGACAAAGCGTGAAGGCCAAGCGTCACACAAAGGCCCCTAGAAGCCACCTCCCTCCCTCCTCTCCCCTAAAATAGCAGGAGTGCAACTGGCCAGGTCTGCATTTTTAACTCTTAGGGCTGCAAATAGTCCACTGAGTCTTGCCAGGAACTACACAAGCTCTGAAACTTCGGAGCTCAACACCAAAGACGTAACAAAGTTTGTGCCGCTTGCTTCTCCACTCTTCCTGCTGCATCTCCTGCCAGGTGAAGAGCCCCACGATGCACCCTGACTGCTGCAAAGCCTCAAAGCGTTATGAGCATAAATCTTAAGAGCTCATCAAACATCAAGAAAAGCTGAAGAGTCTCCAGTGGAAGGAGGTGCTTTGTACTCAGATGCTCCCCAGAGCATTTCCAAACCCCGCGGTGGAGCGTTCGAAGCCAAAGTCTGTCCAAGAAAAGTTTTACTCCTAAATAGGAAGGCAGCTGATGAAGACTGAGCTTCTGCACCGTCAGTGCCACGTGCAACTGCTGCTGGACTCAGCAAAACGAAGCGGGATTTCCCAGCTTTTTATTGGGAAAAAAAAGTCACTGTGGCTCCACTGCCTGGGAGCTGCGTTACCGCGCTCACTCCCAAGCGCCCGGTGCTGGTGGGGAGGAAACACTTCTACAAAACTAAGCCACACCTGGGTGGTTTAGAAAAAACTAAAATAAAAAAATAGGAGCTCTAAGTGCGAGTGGCTAAAACCCAAAATCCAGTATTTACAGAAGGGTTTCTGTGCTTGGAGAGAGGGAATGAAAGCAGCTGAATCTTGCTTAGACCGGCATTCGAGTCGAGAAAAATCTGCAACCTGTTAAAAGCTCTTTCCAGTCACATTCAACTGAACAGATACTTGCTGAACATAACAACACAGCTTAGGGAGGGCAAGAACACCACAGGCGAGCCTAACTTACCTCAGTCACAGTGACATCCTCACCCTCACTCACACTGATACCGGGAGGATCAATTAAACGCATCAGAATTTGTAAGCCTGTTCACTTCAGCCACGGTAACTGTGTCAAGCTGGACTATTGTGGGATGTACCAGTCAGTAAAAAAGATGCTTTGCTAACCAGGGAGAGACCCGGGACATCTTTAGCTGTGGTCAGAAAGCTACAGGCTGAGCCAATCAAGTAGAAGAAAAAAAAAAAGTATCTGTGATGACCTTATGTTAACAGCACCACAGTGTACTGACAGCTACAAAAGGGAAAAAAAGTAAAAAATAGAGGTTTTTCTTCTTCCCCACCTCCAATTGGGCTATTTCATCCTCTTCCCCTCTTCCCTCCCCACTGAGGTTTCTCAGCCAAGCTCACATGAGAAGCCAAGAGCCAGAGCAGCAAGAGCTACAACTGCAGGACAGAAGCAGGTCTGTGTGGTTCGATGAGAAACGAGGGGAAACAGAAAGCTGAAGGAGGTGAAGTTTCACTCTTTCGTTTTCAAGCAACACCTGCTTCTTAAGCAGTAAGGACTCCATTAATTGTTCAATAATTAAGACATTATTTCAGCTATTTTTCCAACACACGGGCATGACCTGCACATTTGATGCATTCAGAGGAGAGCAAGCTCTGATTTGTGTCCTTGGACTGAAACTGTTCGGCTCTTTCCCTGCTAAGTACAGGTTGGGGAAGGATTAAATAAAAAAACACCTTCAAAATAAGCCTGTGCCAACAGCTGCATCCCGAAGAGGGGCACAGCTCCAGCGCCGTGTCGCATGCTGTAGTAAATCTGAACGAAAAGCGATGTGAAACCTTTACTAACCAGCATTAATCCAGCACCCAAACCTCTCCTTGTCACCGAGATAAGGCTGAACTACCCAACCAGGACCATAAAACTCTCCACACAACCCTGCCAGGGCCCAAACCAGGAACATCGCCTGGAAACCAGCAGCACGGCTCTCGGGGAACCCTGCGACCATCAGGCCAACCAAAACAATGTGATCCTTTTAAACCCAAACGGGATGCTCTGGTGCGACCTTACCTATCCAGGTCATCTTCCCCAACTAAAATAGGGGGGAGCGGAAGCGGAGGCAACGTTGAAGTTTTCAGGTGCGGGATAGCAGCCGTCACAGACACTTGTGTTTTTGTAGCAACTTGGACAGAGGACTGAGAGTTCACCTGAGAGGATAAAGTAGACGTCCTTGGGTGGGAAGAGGATGGCAAAGACGTTGGGGCTGAAGTAGGGACCTGAACGGGAGTCGGTTGGGATGGCGGCAAAGGCGGAACAGCGGGCGACGGAGGCAAAGGCGGCAGCGGCGGAGTTGGAGGCGGCGGCGTGGTTGTCGGCAGAGGTGGAGGAGGGGATTTGATTGAGGGTAGCGGGGGTGGAATCTCCTTCTCGGTCGTGTCCGTCTCTTTTGGGGATAGGAGGTCCTCTACCACTGCTGCAGGCTTCGAGTCTTTTGTTCCCGTTTGTTTCGGCTCTCTGAGCGGGGCAGGGTGTTTCCTCTCCGAGTTCTCCTCTGCCTTGCTTTTCGTTGTCTCTGCAGGGGTTTTAGTCTCTGCGTTGGTGTACAGTAAATTAACTAACTCCGTATCCGAGGATGACTTCTCAGATTTAACAGTTTTGATGACCTTTTTAGACTCCGTTCCAGACTCCTTCAGTTCAGCCAAGCTGTTCTCCTTCCTGGAGAGGAAAACAGGGGAGCCCTTTGCCTCCTTCCCATCCACCTTGGCTGCAGCCGCCGCCGCCGCCGCTCGCTCCTTTTTCTTCCTGCTGAGTTCTGCCCCCAGACTGGAGTTCAGGGGCAGCCGTGTGGGCGATATACTGGAATGGCGACTGCGCGACCCAGACCTCTGCTTTTTACTGTGAGATGACGAGTGTCTCGAGTACCCAGGACTTCGGCTTCGCGACTTCACCGACTTCCTGCGGAGAGAGCGGGGACAAGAGAAATGAAAGCGTCACGCGACCTCCGAGCTACTCACCGACGACTCTCTGAAAAGAATCCAAGCCCATTATCCCTCAGCTAAGTTCAGAGAGCACGTAACACCTGTTTGGAGAGACTAAAGCTACCGATGGGAGTTCACCGGCTAAAGCAGCACAAGTTTCAGGTCATCGTCCGGCCTTCCGCTGTCGGAACTCCCCTCACGATCACATCGAGACAGACAACCAAGGGTCAAGGTTGGACAAGCCTTGGGTAAAGAGGAGATCACAGCTGCACGCACTGAGGAGAAGACTTCAGTCGAGAGGATGAGCGGGCGGCTCATGAACCTTTCACAGCAATTATGTACGACTTGAAAGGAAACAAGGGATAAAATACGATGCCCTCACGGGAACGCTGCCTCGGGAAACATCGCACTTCACGCTCATTTTTCCCCCTGGTTCTTTGACTATCATCAGAACTCAAATTTGCATATTGTGATTCAGCAGAAGAACAGAGAACCCGGGAATTTTAATTCCGGGGTACGTCCAGAGGGTCTCGGTTTTCCTCTACAATAAAGAGGCTCTAAATTACAGCTACCTGTGAAAGTAAAAAAACCAAACTCAAAAGCCTGTGTTGTGATACGAGCAACACCAGGAAACAGCTCACACACCAGGGCACACACCGTGAGCACGGGGTGAACCCAGCCAGACACCAGTGCTGCCCACGAGCTCAGCAAAGCCCGATGTGGAAACCCGAGAAAGTAAAATGGAACTGGAAATTGGTACTTCTGGTGTCCGTGTTAAAATAGCTGAGAAAACGGAACCGTTTCCTCCACTTGAGGAGGAACGAGGATTTTGCAGGTTGTAAGACAACAGACTTGAACTGGTGGTAGGTTCTGACAGGCTTAGAAGCTGTGCAAGCCGACATGAAAACGAGACTTTAGGAGATCACATCCTCTGAATTCCAGAGCAGAAACTATTCCCAAAGTTTATTTTATCCCTCGGAACATACAAAGTTTTGAGAATCCAGAACAGGCTCAGACCAGTTCCGCAGCAGTTCTAAATGCCACTGATAACAACAAGGGGGTTTAAACCCAGTGGATGCTTGTAACCCTCCTCAGGATGCAATTAACAACAAGCTCAAAGTTGTTCGTAGTGCTATGTAAATTAATTATCCCGGGACAACAAACCTTTGAGAAATAAACTGGAGAGCTGAGAAACTAACCCAGAGCTCCTGACAAAACCCACCAGCACCTTCAGGGATGGGCAGAGCTAGGGCTGCTGGGGAGCTGATGGGTCTGGCTGCAAAGTGCTGTGGAGTCAACAAACCCTCTTCCCCTTCTACTCCAAGCACGAGCCTCCTGCCCTGGCACAAGGAAGAGCAGCTCCAAAGCTCATGCTAACAGGTCAAAGCCCACCACGGCTGTAGGGAGTTGCCTTTAGACTTGCAAAATAAAGATACAACCAGAAAGAGGAGGGGAAACAAAAAGCCCCACGTGAAGCCACTCAGTTTCCTTTTGAACACACTGCTCTGTGATGGGAACGCTGCCTCGGGACGGTGTCTTTTCCAGAGGTTCCTGTTTAATGAATTCCTCGGTCTCTGGCATGGTTTGGTGCCCGGACAGCAGCTCACCTGCCACATCCCAGCACAACAGGCTGAGGAAAACCCTGCTAAGGAAGCCTGGAGGATGTTGAGGTTACTGCAGCTCGTTTTGAGGTGAATTTTCCCCGTGAGGGTTCTTCCCGCAGGGTTGGGTTAAGAGGCTGCGATTCTGCGTCTCCTGCTCCCCACCCCATGACCTCCCCCCCAACTGTGACTCCACTTCAGCTGGTTCTCACCACCAGCACTCAGCAGATCTGACACTAACTTCTCCAAAAGGGGATTTTGACTTGTTTTCAGTAAAGCTACGTTAGCAGCGCAGCCAGAGGCACCCGCACGGACACAAAGGAAAGGTCCCAGATGGGACCCCCTTACACGAGGGTCGCCGTGGAACCAGCACTCCCTGACCTTCCATCAGTGAATCCCCCTTGTTCTACCAGGGCTAAATCCACTTATTCCCCCCCAGGGGGTCTCCTCCGCTCCACAGGCACCACTCACTTTCTCCCTTCAGTCATCCAATGATAATTACCTACAGTTATTATACAAAGAGCTGTTGTTTCTAAGCCCATTTGCCAGCTTGGCATTTACAGCTTCTTTGTTAGACCTGAAAAAGGCACCAGATCCAGCAGCTCGTCTCCTTTCCCAGCTATACCAACACAACCAGTCGCAGCCCACTTGATAAGAAGTCTTACCTCCCATCATTAGAGCATCAACAGCCCAACACCACCCAGCACTTGTGAGGGGCCGCCTTCCACAGCTCCACTTGCTTTTATCACTGCTGGAGGGCTCAGAAAAGATGCAATAAAGACAGAAGATGCTCAGATTTTGCTTTTTGAAGAGATTTTTTTTTTTCCCCAGCCTCTGGAATGATCTTTTTTGTAGCTTTACCAGTTAGTTCCCACTTCAGCCCTTTCACCCTTCACGTGCTTTAAGGCAACACTCTACAGCTCAGGTAAGCAGGGCTGGGGGGGAGCAATTCAGTCCCTGGATAAGACCATTCTGGGGTTAAAAAACCCCCACCTTGTCTCTCTAGCACTGGAAACTAGAAACATAAAATACTAACCAGGACGACTGTGAATTAACAGAGAAGTCAGAAATGATGGCTCATCTAAAAATCCAAATTAAAAAGTGTTACTGGATTCATTTAACTGGTAAAAGCAGAAGATGAGAATGGCCTCTGGAAGAGGGGATGTTAGACCCCTCCAGACCTCCTCCCACTGAAAATGAGCAGGGCTAACAGTGGGTAGAGGTGACCCTGAAGCCCGGGGCATCTCCATACCTCCCTATTACCCACTTTACAAGCTCCTAGGAACAGCTACAGCCCTTTAACCATTTCACCTGCCCCAAGCCACACCAGAAATTAAAAGCAACCCAGAAACAAGCATCTTGAAGCAGGGCCTGCGCTCCAATTGCTCAGGAAACAAATTCAAACAGAAGGCCAACGTTCCCTCCTTAAGAAAACCCAACCACCTTTTGCCACGGCGAGGATCTGCACAACAGTGGCCACTACTCCAGCGTGGGGAGAGGCTCATACATAGCTGCCATACTTTGTGCAACCCACCTTCAGCCAGCTGAAGGACTCTGGGATATCTTCTGGTTTTAGCTGCAACAACGGGGGCTACAAGAAATGGCCAAAGTCACATCTGTTGTTTTCCCTTCTGACCAACTCGTCTCATTTCCTCCTAATTTGAAAGCAAATTTTGCAGAGCCATTGGAAATGCAAACATTCTGGGGTTTCTCCAATCAGCACAGCACATTGATTCAGTTTCCTAACACTGGATTTTGGACACGGAGATTAAAGAAAACACAGAATGCACTAAGAGAAAAAAACCACCTCACAAAACCCAAGCCCTGTCTTGTCAATCAGTGGAAATAACTCAGTGTCCCAGAAACGCCTGCATTACCTCCTCAGAGGAGCTGGAGCCAGTCAGATGCTCACTGCCTAAGCGAGTGTGCCAGTTAACGCTGTTTTCTCTCCCAAACCCTTCCTGTCCCTCTGCGGGAGCCAAAGGAAGAGCTCCCCCAGGCTCTGCCCCCACCACTCTGGTGAGGAATCAGCTGCCTCCATTTACAGCCTGGTCCGCGGGGTCTCAGCCAATGCTGGGAGGAGAAGGCTCAGCCCATCCCCTCCCTCAGCTGGGCTCCTAAACTGCTCTCAGCTCTGGGGCAGCCCCACCTTGGGCTTCTGGAGCAGCTGTTTGACCATCGACTTACACCAACTGCCTCACCCTACAGGCTGCGAGCTCAGTGAAGCACAATCGAGAGTGGAACACAACTTGGAATTTGCTTAGCAGCTGGAAAACACATTAAATGGCCCTTTTACTGGAATCACCTCAGGTGGGTGTTTTCTGGAGGCATAATCCGTGGGTTTTGCTCTGCTTTAAAGGGCTGTATCACCCAGTCAGTGAGTTACCAGCTCAGGAGAGAGAGAAGAGTAACAGGTTATCAATGGAAGGCAGAGATTCAAAGAATTCAGCACAAGCTGAGCGTAAACAGCGAGTAACCTTTGGAATCTATTTTGGTTTGGGGTCTAGTGCTTTGCCAGTGAGCGAAAGATGCCCTCGCTAAGTTCCTTATGTGGGTAAAAAAGTTCAGGAAAGCAGCACAAAGTGCTTCAAAGTTGCTCCCACAATTAAGATCAGAAAAAGATAACAGATTAATTTTTCAAGTTGGAAGCAACGAGCCGTTTACAGAAAGAACTGCTTCAGTAGGCCCGGGGAGGGGAGCAACCTGAGCAGAAAACCAGCCTCTTCACACACCACTTTCCACGTGGCTTCTCCCCAGGAGGGTCAGAGGTGGACACCACACCCAAGGGTATCACCAAGTGCACTCAGGCTTTCCACCACCGCGCTGCAAAAGCACTGGTGGGTAACACGCAACAGCGGGGCCACCGGGGTGGGAGAGGGAAAGAAAAACCACAAGGCCTATCCCTCAGAACCCCTCGAGGGTACATGGAGAGGGCAGGGCAGAGGAGAAACGGCCAGAAGGAAACTTTCATGGTGTAAAATTCACAGCAGAGCAAGTAGATTTTACGTAGTATCTTCCAAGGTGCTAAAACCCAGGCAGCTCTCTCGGAGCAAGTGCAAGGGCGCTAAGTAAGACAGCACTCCTTGTGTTAAGAGGAGAGCCCTGGTAATAAAGCTGGAATTCCAAAAGCCCCAAGTCCTTTGGGAACTGCTGATCCCATAAACATGCTCTGGAAGCAGCCTCTTCGCTCACAGCTCCTGGTTGGACCAGAGGATGCAGCTCAGCTGTCCCAGCACAGAGGATTTCTATAGTGATTACATTCCAGGTCACATCTGAATTGCCATGGAGCTACAAGCAAAGCTTCCCAGCACCCATGGTGACAACTGGAAACTCACTTAACACAAGCTGAAGCTGGGAGGGGGTGGGGGGATAAAATAAAATAAAACAAAATAAATCAACATTAGACTATGTATGGAACAGGATGATTAACAAACGTCTGAAATAAACCACACAGAACTACCTTCAAATAATAGTTTCCTTCTGTAGCAAGGTTACTGACTAAAGAAAATGCAGGAAAAAAAGAGAAAATTATAGTTAAGCCAGAATACAGCTGGTTCCTACTCGCCCTTCCAGAATGCCCCAGTTTCAGACTGGAAGCCAGAAACTCTTGTACTGAGAAGAGAAAGTTCAGGCTCAAAAAAAATGGAGTTTAGATGTGGTCACCTCTAATTCAAGGAGAAAGAAAAGACAAGTCGGCTCAGAAAGTAGGAAATCCACTCCAAACAAACCACCCTCCTGAAGAGTGTGAGCAAGAATCCAGGCAGTGAACAGATAAAGGCTTCCAGAAAGAGGTGAAAACATCCTGCCTGGCTGAGCCGGGCCAGCGAAGCGTCTCAGATCCTGCCCGGGGAGCTGAGCGGCCCCAGCACCCTCCCGAGCACAACCCTGCCCAGGAACCCGGGCCCTTCTGCAGGGGCCACCTCCAGAGGTGGGTGAAATTCAATCCCAGGAGCTGGGTCAACCCCGGGCCTCTCTGCCCAGAGCCAACATGGACGCTGCCACCCACCCGTGGGCCGGGGAGGTGTTTCCCGAAGTGTGAACACCATTTTAAAGGGACCCACGGACCCAAGCAGAGCAACTCCACGCGCATCGCTCCGCGGCCAACCCGGGCAGCCACCGACCCGGGTCCTAAGGGAGATGAGGGAAGGGGGTTAACCCCTCCCAGAGCCACCCCAGGCCACTTTCCCCTTCCCCGGGGCACGGGAGACAAGGCGAAGAACACGCACCTGGCGATGGGGCTTCGGCTCACGGAGCGCTTGGCGGCGAAGGGGCTGCTGGAGCGCCGGCGGCCGTAAGGGCTCGGCGACCGCCCGCCGTACGACCCGCTGCCCCGCTCGTAGCTCGAGGAGCGTCTCCTGTTGTAGGGGCTGATGGATCTCTGCCGCCGGCTGTACGGGCTGGGAGAGCGAGCGTTCGACTGGTAGGCCACGGGCTCCTTGTAGGGAGGGCTGATGGACTGCCGGCGCGAGGAGCCGCCGGGGCTCTTCCTGTAGGGATCGTAGTTACTGGACGTGTGAGAGCGGGGAGGGCTGAGATCATACTCCTGGATGTAGGAGGCTCCTGAGGGGCTGTCGTCCAGTTTAGGGCTGTCGTTCCATTTTCGGTGAGGGCTTCGGGATTTTCGTTTGGGGCTGTCAATTGTTTTGTAACTTTTTGGAGCATCCCTTTTCCGATGGCTTTTGCTGCGCTCTTTGTGGCTGGACTTGAGCTCGCGATCCTTCCTGGATTTCTCCTTGTGCGCTTTGGCCGAGCGGGACTCCTTGTTGCTACTCTTTGAGGACAGCGACTTGGGGTGCTCCTCGCTCTCAAGGAGTCTCTTGGAGGATCCCGACACTCTCTCCTTGGTAGAGCCTGACCTGCTGGATGCCTCCAGGCTCTTCTCTAACTTCCTCTCTTTTTCGGCCTGTTTGCTCTTCATCAGCTCACGAATGCGCTTGTGCTGGTGGTGCCGGTGCTTCTGCGTCCTCTCGCTCCTGTCCGCTTTCCTCTCCTCGTTCTCCCTCCTGTCCAGCTTGAGGGCCACATCATCCGAGAAGGTATCCGAATCCGAACTGATGTCATCGTACTCCACCAGCGGCTTGATCATCGCACCCAAGGGTGCCGCCGTCTCCTGGGCTGCCAGCGGCGACTCCTTGGAGTGCCTGGATTTATGCCTCTTGTGCCTGGAGACCAGCCGGTGCCTCTCCTTGCTGTTCGAACTCCCGCTGCCAGGCGCGTGCTGCGAGGACCCCCCGCCGCCCCCATCCTTCTTGCCCCCATGTCTCTCCGGATTTGGCATTCCTCCTCCACTGTGCTCGGGAGAGGGGAGGGGGGCGATCCTCCAAAACCCCCAAACTTCAAACTTCCTCAGCGCCCCGCTCCTCGCACCATTCACCCCGGCCTCGGCCCTCCCTGCCGCCAACACCCCCTCCTACATGGGGAG
>JANHFX010024693.1:0-10742 GCA_027560015.1 Chloroceryle amazona
TGGATTTTATTTTTTTTTTTTGTATTGAACACTTCATTTTTACTCCACTCTGGTGAGACCCCACCAGGAGTACTGCATCCAGCTCTGGGGTCCTCAGCACAGGCAAGATGTGTACCTGTTGGAGTGGGTCCAGATAAGGGCCATGAAAGTGATCACAGGGCTGAAACAGCCCTATGAGGACAGGCTGAGAGAGTTGGAGTTGTTCATTCTGAAGGAAAGAAGTTTCCAGGGAGTTTTTCAATCCTTATGAGAAAAATGGAGAGGAACTTTTACCAAGCCACAGGAGAAGAGGCAGCACTATTAAAATGGAAGAAGGTCAATTTAAATTGGATGTAAGGAAGAATTTTGCCCAGAGAAGTTGTGGATTCCCTATCCCTGGAAGAATTCAAGGCCAGGTTGGATGGGGCTTTGAGCAACCTGATCTAGTGGAAGGTGTCCCTGGTCCTTGCAGAGTTGTTGGACTAGATGATTCTTAAAAGTTCCTTCCAACTCAAACCATTCTATGTTTCTATCTTTTTCAGAAACAGTGACACCCGTAGTTCCCATGCATTGTATGAACTGAGGATTTTGACTGCAGCTTCACTCAGTAAAGCCTGGGATGAACAGAAAGAAGAGGGAGATTCACGGTGCTCCTCAGTGCTAATCTTGATGTGAACAGAAACTGAAACATGCATTTTGTGAAGTCAGGATTGATTTTACTTTTTCTTGTAGCAAGTGGTTCTGCATTCATGGGCTTACTGGCTTTTAAAAACAATTTTATTTTCAATTCTGTTTAACCAGTCTAATCCCTCTTAAAGTATTTGATTTTTTATAGCACATACTTAGGTTTATATATAATCAGGACTTATTGAAGGCAATAGGCAGGGAAAATGAAGACTAGAGTAGCACAATGCATGGTAAAATTAGATGAAAACTAAAAAAAAAGGGTGAAAGAGATGTAGTACAGTTAAAAATATGAGGGTTTAAGATCTGTGTGACAAATCAGTCATATGGAAAAAGAAGGAAAAGGGATGTGCTGTTCTATTTAAAAGTGGTACCCTTCTCACCAAGCACTGGGCTACCAGTTGTATGCTCCTCTCACAAGAGTTGAGACTAAGTCCCCTAGAGGGTGTTATAGCACTGTAGTTAGTAGTTACCTCTTATTGCCCATTCTGTGCTCTCAGGGGACTAGCTTATCAGCTAGTCACAGTCATTGCTAAAATAGTCAATATCCTAAGAATGTGTCTTTTGGAGGAGTCACATCATGTTGGCAAATGCCACCCAACCTAATCAGATAGTATTAGATTGTTTTTCTCAAGTAATAGTGTGAAAGGCAACCAGATTCTTTGAAAACTAAAGTTTGTTCATTTGATAAAACAGCTATTTCTCAGTTTTGTTAGTGTGGTCTTAAATTCTTGTCTTTTATACCAACTAAAATGCTCCTGCAGAAACAGAGACGTGCTTATATTGGAGACCTGGCCATGCAGCTTGTGTGATTAATTTCTTTGAGTGGGCAAGCTCTCACAGCTGAGAAGTCTTGATAAAACAGCAGAGAGTAATTTCACAAACCTAATTTTCACCATAAATTGCATGAAATACTCTGTGTCTCCACAGTCAGCGACTGCCTGTTAAGTGTTATTTGTGGTAACATAACTGGGATTTCAAACCCTGGGAGAAAAGCCTGATACTGGAGAAAGGCCAGCTATGTCCTTGTCACAGTTATAAAGAAAGAATGCTATCAGCATCGTGCCTACGGAGTGCAGCACTTTTTAAGGTGAAATGATTGATCAGTATTGGGAAACATCATTGTAAGCTGTTGATGTGAAAGAGTCATCTGTGTGCCTTAATAATAAGAAAGCAAGAAAGGCTTGAATGTAAATTCCCTGTAAATAACAGGTTTCTGAGCCATACTTGCTCTAATGTCATGGTAAGCTGCAACAGGCTGTCAGATTTGAGTCTAAGGAAGTCTTAGGGTCCCAAGCTGCAGGTAGAGAAGCTGAATGCGGGAAGCCACCACGTTGGTGTCTTCAGAGCACTCCCTGCACTGCCACAGCCCTCCCTGTTCATGTTTCCCAGCCCTTGTCCAAGGCACACTCCCACTTTGCTGTACCAAATTCCTCTTTCCCCTGCTTTTCACAGAATCACAGAATGGTAGGGGTTGGAAGGGACCTCTGGAGGTCATCGAGTCCAACACCCCTGCCAAAGCAGGTTCACCTAGGGCAGGTTGCACAGGAATGCATATCAACAGATATGCATTATCTGCTTCTGGCTGCATATATATATTATTCAGTTGCTTTGCCTCTGGGATCTCTTAAAAAGCTGTCTGAAGGTATCCATCTATAAAAGTAGCCTCTTTGCCTGTTTCACTGGCTGGTTTTTAACGTTAGTCACCTGCAGGGTCATTTTGAATTCAGTGGGAATTTCTTACCCTTTCATGGAGAAGTGGGAGTTATTTTTTTCTAAAGAGCAATGTTTGAACAGATGCACAAACATATTCTGGATGTAACTGCATTGCCTTCAGCAGTCCAGAGTTTTGGATAACTTAGAATAAATGTGAATCTATTTTTTTTTTTTTTGTAACATGGATTTTGATAAAGGGGAAAAGCTAAAGCACTGAAAGAACATAGTTACTACTTTTCCCAGATACTACTCACGTATTTTAGCTTTCCTTTGAAAGAAAGGGTTTCCTTTCTGTCTTTTATTATTAATTACTTACATGGATATGGAGAAACTGTTCCTCAGCTCTTAGCAAAAATCTCTGTCAAACCTGTGTATTTATCAGCCCCTTGCTCCTCACTCCAGACATAGAGTTGGGGTTATCATAGAATCTGAGAATGGTATGGGTATGGAGGGACCTTTAAAGCTCATCTAGTTCAACTCCACTGCAGAGAACAGGGACAGCTTTAACTAGATCAGGTTGCTCAGAGCCCGGTCCAACCTGACCTTGAATATCTCCAGGGATGGGGCTTTTACCACCTCTCTGGGCAACCTGTGTCAGTGTTTCAACACCATCATTGTAAAAAATGTGTTCCTTCTATCTAGTCTAAATCTACCCTCTCTAAACCATTATCCTTGTCCTGTCAGAACAGGCCCTGCTAAAAGTTCTGTCCCCATTTTTCTTATAAACCCCTTTAAGTCCTGAAAAGCCACAATAAGGTCTCCACGGAGCCTTCTCTTCTCCGGGCTGAATGACCCCAACTCTCTCAGCCTTTTTTCAAAGGAGAGATTTTCCAACCCTATGATTATTTTCATGGCCCTCCTCTGGACCCTTTCCAGCATGTCCATGTCTTCCTTGTACTGGGAACTCCAGAGCTGGACACAGTGCTGCAGGTGTCAAGAGAGTAGGGTAGAGGGGCAGAATCACCTCCTTGACTTGCTGGCTGTACTTTCTTTGATGCAGCTCAGGAAACAGTTGGCCCTCTGGTCTGCGAGCACACAATGCCAGCTCATGTACAACTTTTCATCCACAAGTATTCCTAAGTCCTTCTCTGCAGGTCTGCTCTCATTCCCTTCATCTCTCAGCCTGTACTGACACCAAGGGTTGCCCTGAGCCAGTTGCAGGACCTTGAACTTGGCCTTGTTGAAGCTTATGATGTTCACATGGGCCCACTTCTCGAGCTTGTCCATGTCCCTCTGGGTGATGTCCTGTTGCTCAGGTTGTCAACAGCACCACTCAGCTTGGTACTGTCTGCAAACTTGGTGAGGGTGCACTGTCTGTGTCACTGATGAAGACATCAAATACTACTGGTCCCATTATGGACTCCTGAGGGGCATCACTTGTCACTGAAGGGATACAGATGTGCAGGTGATGCTTTTCAAAGACAGGCAATGGGGCAATGCTGTGAAAGCCTCACTGAATAGGGATGCACCCAGATCCCAGGGGAAGCAGGGGAAGGCTTTCCTGCTTGTTATGAGACACAATTGTCCTGTACAGTCCGGTTCAGATGTCAGTCACTACCACTACCTCCTTGATGCTGTTTGCTCATGCAGTTAGATTAAGTGCTGAAAAACTAAATCACCTCCCTCTCTTAACTTCTAGAGATGCTGGTCATCAGGGGATGACACTGGATTTCCTTTTGATCCAGGTGAAGCAGCTCTCAGCGTGACAGTTCATGTTTTCTGTTGGAGGAGGTCGCTTATGAAGGTCTCGTCTCATGAGGTTTTGGTTTTGTTTGGTTGGTTGGTTTTGGGAGGGGTTGTTTTTGTTTAATGACTTGATTGTTTCTGTGTTTTTTTGTAACCTTTGCTAAGTTGCAAGTGATCTGTCAAAGGGCAGAGAAGTGCATTTTCTGGGCAGCTAACTGCTGGTGCATTTCTGCAGAAGCTTGCAGACCCACCTGAAACAGACCAAAAGGAGCCAACAGAGGAGTGGGGATTCATATGAAATATCCCAAGATGTGAGGTTTCTCAGAGGTGCCTCAGTTTGCTTAACAGGGTTTGCCAGTCATAGAATCATCACAGAATGGTAGGGGTTGGAAGGCACCTCTGGAGGATCGAGTCCAACCCCCCTGCCAGAGAAGAAAAACCTAAGGCATGCCACACAGGAACAGATCCTGGTGGGTCTTGAAAGTCTTGGAACTTTAGCACAGCCAAGGGTAATAGGAAGTACTTGAATTCATGTGAATATTTAATCCAGCATCATGTAAAGACCTTTCACATGCTTTAAAAATAATAATAATAATAATAAAAGACAGCAAAATTTATAAAGGAAAAATGAAGGCAGTTTCTTCAATCAGCCTGTTTCTCTCTCCAGTGCTGAGTTTGCTTTTGGCATAGAATCATAGAATGTTTTTGGCTGGAAGGCACCTCTAGAGGTCGTCTGGTCCAACCTCCCTCCACAAGTAGGGACATCTCTATCTAGGGCAGGTTGCTCAGACCCCCCATGCTCCCCACTGAGTGAGCAGCAGTCCCAGCCCTCATCCATGAAAAAAATGGACCGGTCTTCACTTTCTTTAGATCTTCTCTCTGATGATGCTTCCTCCCTACCACAGCTATTAAACTACATTTTCATAATGATGAGAAGCAGACTCAGGTAGCTGGTATGGGGCACTCCTTTCTCTTTGTGTGCCTTCCCCAGGACTGATGAGATGTTTGACTTCACAAGTCCAGAGTTGTGTTAGGTTGCAAGCCACTGTCTTCCTTCTTCAAAGTGACTGAGTCCTTCTGTGAACTGCTCAGGGATTTTACACAGCTATATGACACAGGTTTCCTTGAAAAGTAACAGCTGTGATGAGAGAAGAGATGAGATGGCAGGGCTGAGCACAGAGCTGGGTGCTGTCTCAGACACAGGGACCTACACAGAGACCCAGCACTGGACGAGGGCTTGTACAGGCCTTGCACTCAGAGCTGCTGCATTGGCATCTCTCTGCTTTGCTGGTGTTCATTGCTGAGCGTGTTTCCTAACTTCAGCTCCTACTAGAGCTAGGGTTACTTGGGGTTGTTGCTGCTTTTGAACATAGAATCATAGAATGGTTTGAGGTGGAAGGGACCTTAAAGATCCTCTAGTTCCAACCCTCCTGCCATGGGCCCAGGCACCTGTCACTAGACCAGCTTACTCAAAGCCCCATCCAGCCTGGCTTTGAACTCTTCCAGGGATAGGGCATCCACAACTTCCCTGGACAACCTGTTCTGGTGTCTCACAACCCTCACAGTGAAGAACTTCTTTTTAATATCTAAGCTAAAGCTATCCTCTTTCAGTTTAAAACTATTGCCCTTTGCCCTGTCACCATACTCCCCAAGAAAGAGTCTCTCCCCATGTTTTCTTTAGGCCCTGTTGAATTACTGGGAGGCTGATAAGGTCTCTCTGGAACCTTCTCTTCTCCATACTGAACAACCCCCAACACTCTCAGCCTGTAGTCACAGGGGAGGTGCACCAGCCCCCTGATCATCTTCATGGACCCCCTGTGGACCTGCCGAAGCAGGTCAATGTTTGAGCAAATTGTGTATGTCTGCAGAGATTCAATATCCCAGTTCAGAGTGGCCAGAGTGACTGCTGCCACCTCAAGCAGCTGCTGCTTGGCGCACTACAGCATGCAGGAGTTACTGAGCATCCTTTATAGATTCATTCTGGAAGGGATTTACCCCTTTTAAGAACTACTTACCTCTCAAAAAAAAATCAAGTTTTACAAAAAAAAAACCAACAACCTGGGATGTTTCTCAATATTATTTTTGATAGAGGTGGTATCACACTGGTGACTGGTCTGCATCTCATCTTAGGAGATGAGCAACAAACTGATATTTGTATAGTCAGTGCACAGATGGATGTGTTCACTGCACACGTTTTTCTTCAGATTAGAAGTGTCCAAGCGTGGGGTGGCATCCCCACGGGCAAGGCAGCAGCATGTGAATTTTGATGCACAGCTGGGTTTCTTGCCTTCTGTTTACCCAGGCACCCATTTGGACTGCATTTGAAGAAGATTCAGCCTGACTTGTGGCCCTTAGGGAGGGGAGACAGAGAAGGAAGTGGGTGTTGACAGCTCAGAGATTGGAAACTTTAAAGCAGTTTAGTTTGGATGCTGGTACCAGCATGACTGCAAGGGAGAGGGGCTGCATTCTGCCCTGCAGCTTGTACTGGAGGCTTTTTTCAGTCTGTGACTGGTATTTGGAGTAGCTGGTTGAAAGCTATATAAGGCATATTTGGCCTGGAGCTGAGTCACCAGTTTATTCAGCACAGTCTATTTAGGCAGATATTTTCAGCCCTATCATATGGATCTCACTTTTCACCTGTCATCTTGTATGAAAAAGAAGTTTACAGGACAACTAGGTCAGTCAGTCTTCATAGTTACTTCCTGTTTCATGGGAAAAAACTGTGTGTTAAAAAAAAATGCAAAAAACCTCAAGCATGAGGCCATGTGTGGAATTGGAGCACTGTACCACCACCTCTATGTCTCCTAGGGAGCGACATGGACGCTGTGAAATATATATACGGATCTAATTATAATATTGCTTGAACAATAAAATTGAAGGCATCTGAGACTATCGACATAAAGGGTAGGAAGGGTTATGTGCCAGGGGCCGGAGCAGAGAGCAGGGAGTGTTATCTCTAGAACTACCTGGCCAGGGTCACAGTCCTCCTGTGCAAGTAAGACCATGTCAGAGACAGCCTCTTCCTCTGCAAACTGGATTCTGGAAATATTTCAGCCTTTTCTTCACATAGGTCTCAGAGGCATGGTGATCTGCTGAGTGATGTAGGAGGTTTTAAGAGTTAGACTTGATCCTGGTGCAGGATCAGAACCAGTGCAAACTCCCTGACCCTTGGGGTCACTGTGTGTCCTGTGGTGTTTAGACACTGTGGAGCTTGAAGCCAGAGGGTCTGTGTGTGGGGCATTCCAGCCAGGTCTTGTAAAGTGGATGACATGAGAGAATACTTTAAAATTAATTAGCTTTTTCCATTCATCAGTGAATCAAAAATTAATTCTATATCTTTTTCTAATTGGTCATTTGAGGGTGGATTGGACATACATGAAAATGTTTCTTGGTCTTCAAAAATAAGGAGATGCTTAGACAATTAGACATTTATAAAATAGTGTACATTTTATCAGTGCATTAGTAATAGGAAAAGTTTTCTCCTATGTTATTGAGAAATTAACAGTAAATCTGTCTTTCTTTACTGTTTTTCTCCCCATCTTAATTATAAAAAAAAAAAGAAAAAAGATTTGTCAGCATTGTAGAAGTCCAAACACCAGTACAATTGGATCACACCATTTGATTTGAAGTGACTCATTATTGAAATCTGCCCATTTGGCTCGACTTCTGTGCATGAGGATGTCAGGGGCCAATTCCAGTACAGGCCAGATTCCCACCTCAGTCATAGCCATAAACCCAGTTATTTTCCTCAAAGCCTCTAGCAGAATGCAGGGATTGTGCAAGGAGAGGGAAGTGGCATCAGGCATTGTAAAAATCATAGTGTATAAAATGTAATAATGCATTAGCAGCTTATCAAAACCAGTTTATCACTACATCACTTCCAATTTAAGTACTTCATTTCACAGTTCACATCCCTACTGGTGACAGATGCCAGTAAAGACCCCATCCATGCAGAAGGCTGGGTAATGGGGTTGATGGCCCACCCTAATTCCAGCATCATGAGGTAAGGCTTTGCTAACACTGTCGCTATTATTGCCATGTCTGCCTTCCTTATTTGGGCAGACTGAAGTTTAATTTCTACTTGGACTGCCTCAGACAAATCAGATCATCACTGAACTGGAAGATGGCAAAATCCTTACTGGTAACACTTGCAGCTGACCCAAACTTCAGGAAATGAGTGAAAAAGGAGGGAGGACAGCTTGTGGATGCTGAGCAGCCCAAATCACCTCCAGCCATGGCCGGATTATTGCTGAAGAGCAGGAGTTAGTGACTTACCTGTTGATCCTGGTTATACAGAATGTGATTTTGCTCCTTCTCCAGAGTGTGTGGTTCTGGGGGGACCTAACATAGGCAGCTCCAGTGACTATGAGGAGGGCGTAGAGTAGCCAGAATTATGATCTGCATGGCAGTGCAGGGCAGGAGGACAAGAGGCAATGCACACAGACTAAAATCTGAGAGATTTGGATGGGCATAAGGAGAAGCTTTTTGTCCATGAGGAGACCCACCCCCATCCAGAGAGGCTTTTCAGCCTCCTTACTTGGAGGCTTTCAAGACCCAGCTGAGTTAAGCTCTGAGCAGCTGGGGCTGATCTTGGAGCCAGCCTGCTGAGGTCCCTTCCAGCCTGAATTTTCCTCTCATACTATGGAAAATCCTAGTACTACCAGGGGAAACACAGGCAGGAAAGATCAAGTAGGAATACATGAGTTACTGTACCTCCTCATTTGGCAGTGTTGTGATAATTCTTGAGCTGTGATGTTTTCAGCAACCATTTAACACTGGGACAGTTTAGGTATGAGTCACAGATTTAATGAAGTATCGGGAAAAGACTCTTAATGAGCTCATCTACTTAGCTTAACTAAGTTAAGATTGAGAGTTAGGTTATAACCTTGTAGCTGTTTATTTGAGGAACAAAATTCATTATGGACTTTCCAGCATATCAGATAAAGTCACAACAAAATCCAGTGATTGAAGTAAAAGCTAGATGGATTCAGGATAGAGGCCATTATTAATAAATAATTTTAATAAGATATTTGATTTTGGGGAAAAAATGTCACAGACCATGATCAGTCCTCAACTATGAGCCATCTTTAAATCAAATATATTTATTTGACAGATGTGATCTACATTAAAGGAGAACGCACTCAGGCAAGTCCGTTGCCCCACATGATGCAAGCTGAGGTGGTCGAATGGGTGAACCTGAACAGCTAGTGCTGGCCTCATTCCCTAGACCACTGTGACCTAGGGAAGGCACACAAAGCCACGCTCGGGATCCTGGCACAAAACTGCAGCTTTGTCTCTGGTACTCTATTTAGTCACTTGGACCAAGATTCAACAAAATACTTAGTCTTGCTGTAAGAGTGTCAATGCTTCCATCAACAAGAAACAGCCTAAATCACACTTCATTCTCATGGCTTGGTCACATAGGATGGTCTAGCTTTCCATGCTTCATTTGCTGTAACTGTCAGGTACAGATAATGACTCACTAAAAGGTAGCATTTTGTTATTCGTGTCTCTGTAATTCACAAAATGTGAAGCACTTTTGATGAAAGCCACATATGAACGTTACACCGTTGCAACTAATTGACAGTCACAGGCTTAACCTGTTCTTTAAAATAATACAAACTTAATGTGAGCTCACGGTAGAAAATGTACACACTTTGTCCTTCACATATTTAACCAGCACTCATGATGTACTCCGCTTCATAGAGTTTTCATCAGTTTTCATCAAGAGGATTAAATACATTTAAATATTAACTAATTGACTGCCCAGCATTTTTATGAGAAGGATGAGCAATTGTCAGGTAATGGCTTGATTTTAAGAACATCTGCTGAGGACCAGCAGGACACTGAACGTAATTCCTCATGCTAACACTGGTCTCCACAGCCCTGGGCATCATCTTCTCAAGACTTATTTTATTTAGAAAAGTATATTTACATTTTGATTGACCTACTGTTGGCTATTGTCACAATAATTGTCAGCTCACAGTTGTCAGGCTGCTGCCAGATGAGGTGTGAATGTGTATTGAGAAGCACAGATGGTTAAGCAGAGTCATGAGAAATGACTAATGTGGAAGTTGGGGGAGCCAGAAATAGAGCCCTAACCAGGAATCAGACCTCCCAGGCCACCTGCTCTATTTTTTGGTTGTTGTTGCTTTCCATGCTGATGGAGAAATATGAAGACCTTCTCTTCTTTTAGTCCAGAAACGACTTCCATCATTGTTGCCAAGCATGGAGAATTGATTTCTAATAAACTGAGAGTGTGACATCACCTTAAATGATAAGACCATCTTAAATGTCATAACATCCACATAAACAGTGGCTAATACCTTACACACATATACCTTATACACCCATTCTGTTCTTTATCCTGATAGTAAAATCAGACAGAGACCGTGATGAGTGATGAAGTTCTCCAGCTGCTAAAATGTCACTGCAAGATTCAATAAAAGGACAGATATATGGGGGAAGGTCTTTTCAAAAGGGTTTGTAATCAGAGGACAAGGAGCAGTGATTTTAAGTTGGGAAAGGATGGGTTTAGATTGGATATTAGAAAAAAGTTCTTTAATATGAGGGTGATAGATCACTGGAATAGGCTGCCTGGAGAGGTGGTGGAGGCCCCATCCCTGGAGTCATTCAAGGTCAGGCTTGATGGGGCTCTGAGCAACCTGCCCTAGGTA
>JANHFX010024694.1:0-15953 GCA_027560015.1 Chloroceryle amazona
GCCCAGCCCCACAGCCCCGCCCTTCACCCAGCCCCCGTGCACAGGAGGGGTGTGGTGTCCCCTCCACCCTCCCCAGGCCTTCACCACTCTCAGCACAGGACTCTCGCAGGGGGACAGTGTCATCGTGCTGACCTGGCACGGTGACTGTCACTGGCTTGCGACCACCATGCAAGGAAAGGAGCTGGGGAGCTCAGTCACCTCTGGGTGTCCAGTCTGCAGAAACCAGGATACATCCCATAGTTTCACCTCGAGATCCAATTCTCTCCAGTCCCAGAGGGCCACCAGGGAAGCGGGACATTTCCTTCTCCCTCTGCTCACTTACAGATCTCCAGCATGGTGCAGCATCGCGCTGTGGGGGATGCAGGGGCCAGGGAGGACATGCAGGGTGGTGGGAGTGACGCTGTGCCCCCTGGCCAGGCCTCTGCTCTCACCCCAACCCTCTTCCTCTGCTTGCATAACTGCAGTAAACAAGTCCCCACATGAAAAAATGTGTGGGAAGCATGGGAAGAGAGGGGAACTGTTTCCAATTCTGGGCCTCTTAAAACTTGTCCTTCCTGGAATGAGGAGAAAAATATGGTCTTGATCCTGGAGATAAGGCCAGCAACAGTCAACATGTGAGATGTCTGCAAGGATTTTGTGCCATCCCAGTCACTGAAAGGGAGTGAGGATGTCACCAACACAAACCTGTGTGGACCAACAATAGCTTAGATGCTGTGATGGGATGACAACTGCCTGTTGCCAGGGTTGCAATTGGAAGGTGATGGGGTGTCAAACTTGTCCAAGAAGTAGAGAAATTTGAGCATGGGTGAAGAGGTCTGAAGGTGTCCCTCAGTGGAGAGTTTGCTCTGTGCTACCCAGATGTAAGCTCTGCTCAGGCAATGCCAGAACTTACTCTCAGAGCCTCTGTCCATATACTGAACAGGTGCTGAGCAGAGCAAGCAGATGGTGATTATCTCTTTCTGTCTTCTTCCAAGGCTGGAACATCATCAGAAAGTCTGTCTCCAGGATGCAGGCTGGGGGAAAAGACAGCATCACTGTGGGTATTTTAGAACCAGGGGTCTGATGCTTCTCCCAGGCAACAAACCATTTGCTGTCCAGGCCTCACCCAGCATGGATACACTTCTCCAGAGGCTGACAGAAACTCTGGGTGTTCTCCAGGGGTGGCACAATCACACACTAAAGCGTAGGGAATAAACAGCAGTCTGTCTCCATCCATGGCTCTGCCAACCTGCCCAAGGCTGTGCTATAGGCTGAGAAGTGTGATTTTCCTTTCTCTTCCTTTATCAGAAAGCCATTTGATCAGAGAATAACTTATTTTTGGAGAAACATGCAACATCTTCAGCCCAGTCATGCTCAGAGCAGCACTAACTCCAAAGCCAAGTCCATTTGCTCAGGTCCTCATCCATGAGCAACCTGTCCTGACCCCTGTGCTAGGGCTGCACACACATTTTATCTTGTGTACAGAGGTACCTTCCTTGCTTGCATCTTCTGCTAGTTACCCGTTTTCCCCTTATTGTTCACCTCTGAGAAGGGTCTGTCTGTCTACTCTACAGCTCCCCGTTAGGCAGAGGAAAATGCAATTGGATCCCTCTTTCCACCTCTCTTCTCCAGGCCGAAGAACCCTAGCTCCCTCTGCCTCTTCTCATACATCTTCTCTCCAGATGTTGGCTATGCTCTTGCTAACACAGCACACCAGTTGGCTTTCATCGCTGGAAAAGCACACTGCTGATTCATGGTCAGCTTGACTACTGGTCCCCATGTCCTTTGCTGCAGAGTTAATGCACCTAAGCCGGTTGATCCCCAGCCTGTCCCGACACATGGGTTTGCTTCACCCCAGATGCATGACACAGTAGCTGCACCTGTTGAACTTCACAAGGTTTCTATTGTTCCATCCATCCAGTTTGTCAACAAGACAGAGGGACCTCAATGTCCCTCCGACAGTCTTTATCTGAACCTCAGTGATTGCCTCCTTCTGAACAAGGAGCTGCCGGACTATTCCCAGGATCATTGCTGCTGCTGTTGCCTCTATTTTTTGCAGACCAGTACATTTGCTTCGCTCCAGACTTCTGGAAAGCAGTAGCTTTCATGTTAAATTGCCTGCTTCAGTTGACAGAGCAGCTGCTACATTCTTCGTCTCCCTGAGCACTCTCAGCTCTACCATGTGGATCTGGCGTTTTCTTTTTTTAATGTATCATTTTGTTCCAGCGCTTTTTCTTCTGCTAGCTCAGGACTAAGATATACGTCTGCTTTGTAAACATCTGGGATGGGTTAAGAACTTATTTCTCCCCACTCATAGGATGGATCATGGAAGCGCTCTTTATCTGCTTCAGCACAGTCACCCAGGTGAAGTTGAACTGTCAAAGGCTTTGTTGGGTTTCCAGGTGCCTTTGCTGCTGAAGACATTGCCAGGATCCTCCAGGGGAATGAGGAAAGGGGCAGAGGCAGATTTCACCTAGCTCTGGTTATGATTCCATTTCAGCCCTGGCCACTTTTCAACACAAGTTCTCAAGTTAAATCATTTCTCCTGCCCCGGGACCCTGGAGATGCTGGTTTCTCACCAGTGCAGTCAGCCTGGAGGTACTGGAAGTTTTCAGTGGAGATCAGAGCCTCTCATGGGTCCAAGTGATGCCTCTGCTCCAAGGAGCTGGTTTGGGCTCTTGCTAGTTCCAGGATGTGATCTCCCCTTGGAGGCACTGAGATCTCTTCCTGACTACTGGTGCCTTTCCCTGTTCCTCCACTCCCTGACTTGGGGACTTTAGTCAAAGTCAAGATGTTTCTGGATTTCCCCTCATATCTTTTATTCCCTTCACTCAGTCATGAATTCACAGCCTTTTCCCTTCTGACAGAATTAAAGTGATTCTTGATCCTGTCCTCTTTGTGACCCCTCAGTGGCTTGTACAGATGATGAAGCAGCCTCTACACTCAGCTGAAGGACTTCAGTTGAGTTCCTTTTGTGCTTAGGGCATTTTTATCAGCTTCCTAATTCTCTTGAAAATTCCCTGTCTCCGGCTCAGAATGATCCTTCTCATTTTTCCCGTGGTTTCTCCACAAAACATTGACACGATGTTGGAGTGTCTGTTACTGGCAGCTCCATTTTCGTTGCTATAGCACTTTGTCTGTAGTTACTTGAATGTCATTCCTTGAACAAATGCCCTGTGGTTAAGAATCAGCACTTGGACAGACTTCCCTTGGATCAGGAATGACACCCCAGCCACTGCCAGGCATTCAGGTATTTAACTCCTCTTCATGCCAGGAAGAGGTGAGAATGCAAGTGTCTTGGAGACCCTCACTCCTCTGGAGCACATCACAGGAGGTGAACGTTGCTTCTTCATCTCTTCATCCAAGAGGAAGTCCTGTGAGCATATGGATCATCTGGATCAAGGCATCACCTCTACCCTGATTTAGCATGAACCCCTAAAACTTGGATGATGGTCTTCTCCTGGATGATGGTCTTCTCCAGCCTCAGAGCTGTATTTCAAGGCTATTTCCGTATTCACCTCCAACAGCTCTGCCCTACTCCAAAGATGCTGGCACAAAGTCTTCCCAATATCTGCCTCATCCACATCACCGAGGACTGGGCATCACCAGTCTGCCCATCACCAACCACCTCTCTGCGCATGGACATGATCTTGAGGTGAACAAGTCTCTCCAAGCTTGGGAGCTCTTATCCCTCACTTCTTGCTGAAAACGCAATCCACCAGCAAATGAGCATGGGTACAACACAAAAAGAAAAAACAGGGAGAAGCTCCAGTGAAACCTGCAAGGCATGAGCTCTCATGGAGCTGGTAAATGGGTGGGAAGACGTGCACAGCCCCTGTCAGATCACTGGCTCGAGTCCTCCTCTTGCTGTGTGCTCTGTGCAGCAGTGCAGCGCTTTCCTACCCTTTGCACAAACTCTTACGGGTCTTTTCCACATCCTTGTTCAATATCTATTTATTTAAGCCTCATCCATCATTGGCCAACCCTTTCTTGCTGAGCCCTCTCAGAAGGTGCCCAGCTGTCATCCAATGCCCCCAGAGATCACCTTTAAGGATGTAAAGCACCACATGTAAGAGCTGCAGTCCCTTCTCGTTTCCTCGCTCCCTGAGGTGGTCTTGCCTGTCTGATGAACGGGCTGGTCCCTCACTGAGAGCCAGGCATGGGCTACATACAACACTTCCAAATCATGAAGCTGATTTTGAGCTATCTGACAGCTAGTGAGGATGAGAAAAATGTTTGAAAAGAGGAAAACATATTTATTCTGGTGCTTACATAACACAGAAACAGCTGAACGGATTTTGTTCAAACCATCCCCAAATAATTCTTCGTTTTTTTGGGATGAGATCAAGCATGAACAAATTCAATCCAAAAGGATATTTTTTGAGCGATGTATAAACAACTGAAAATAGGGGTTTCGGCTGGAATGTGTGTCTCAGCCGTAACTCGAGTGTTGCAAGAGTGGTTCGTGTGTGCTTCTCCGGGGAGTGCGGTTTGGCGGCGACGTGCGGGATTTAGCTCTCCAGTCTCGCATCCTCCCCTATTGGAGAGGGGCTCCTTTACTCTAAACTTAGAAGTATCTTATGGGATCTGTTCCACTCGTGATGGGGCCTCACTGGCAAGCAGCTCCAGTGTGTAATTGTCCCGTCTGGTAGAAATGTTCCCTATGTTTGACTTCAGACTGGCCCCTGCTCCGTGCCAGCACGTTGCTGTGATACTGTCTGCAGCCGCCCCCGTCGGCAGCACCCGGCCGCATCCTTGCTGCTCTCCTTTTTCGCACGCCGACTTCAGATCTCCCTTCATCTTCTCCCCTCATCGGCTCGTATCCAGGTCCTGGCTTGTCCCGCTCCCAGAGTCTCTGCTCCTCTGTGGTGATGCTGAAGCAGGAGGATGGGCCATGTTAGACAGGCAGAGGTGTCCCAGTGGGGTGGGCTGCCTGGTTCCTCCCAGGCAGCCTGCTGCCCTCCTGCCCCGGGCAGCGGTGTGGGGAGAGTCTGTTGGTATCATGGACAGTGCTGATGTGGGACGGAGGAGGTCTCAAGCCACAATCTCCTCCAAAATGTCCACCAGCTCATGGTTGGCCTTGAGCTAGCCCAGAGAGCCTTTGATGGACAAGGGGTCACAGCATTGCTTCCTCTAGTCCTTCATCTCACTGCACTGCCCAGAGCCAAACCACTTCACCAGCCCCTCTGCCAGGTCAGTCCATCTCTGCAGACCTGTGAAGGTCCTGGACAGAGCCAGCTTTGGTGGTCACCAGTGCCAGGTGTTGGGGTGATGCACCACAAGCCTTGCCCCCTGCTCCAGATGAGCAGGTTCCTCTGCCCCTTCCCCAGAACAAGCACAGAATGGTCCCGGCCACAATATTTTGCCTGGCATGGACGTGCTCTAGACGAACGCACTTGTTATTTCTGTCTGCTCATCCTGACTTTGTAACAGTGACTAATGCTTTTTCTGGCTGGGAGAAGGTTTAGGGGCATGTTAGTGAAGTGACTGCAAGGAAACAGGCAGCTCCTCTGATCCCCCATCACTGGCAACACCACTTGCCCCCTTTATCCAGGCAGGAGTGGTCCCTCCATTGGTCTCGTTGGGATCTACAGAAACTATGCTCTGGGAGCCAGCTGGGGACATGGCACCCCCTGAGCTTGCAGCCAGTCTGGTGTGGGGCAGCCTGCCCTCAGCAGCACGTCTGGGCAAATACTTTATTCCTGTGTCTGGAATCTTTCCGATGCGTCCAAAGAAACTGAGCATGGTCTTAGTCCAGTGCCGAGACACAGGCTGAACTCGAGGCACGTACAATTAATGTTTCCAAGACGAAACTCGAGGCACAGCACTGGAAACCTGCAAAGCTCTCAGAGCCACCTCCAAGCCCCATGAAAGCAGCAACCCGTGGCACAAGGTAGGGAAGTGGGGAGGATAAGGAGCCAAAAGGCAGCATGACCAAGCAACCCCTCACCATGTCCTCCTCCTGTGTTCCTGCCCCGAGCCGTGCTCTCAGCCAAGCTCACGTTGGAAATAAGCAGTACATCTGGGGCAAGGAGAAAAGGCTGATCCTAGCAGAGAGGGTCTGGCAGAGGGGTTGTCCAGCTGTCAGTAGGTGTCCTGTCACAAGCAGGCATCCCATCACAGTGGAGAGATCAGATTTTATTTCCTCTTTCTTTCTGTGAGCAACTTTTTTTTTTGCTTCCAAACCTTGTACCCACTCCCATTCAGAACTTGGCCTGAAAGAGAAACAAATAAACACAACTTCTTTTTTTCACTCAGAAAACTGACCATCACCACAGGACAAGGTGAATTCAGACTAAATCTGGCAAATGGGATTCATTGCCCCTTTGTACAGCAGGACGTCCTCTGCTCCGAGGTGATGAGGAGGTGGAGTTCTGGAGTGCCTTGGTGGGGTTGGGGACTGCCCACTTTTGATCCCAGGCTTCTCCAGCAAGTAGAGAGACGTGATCTTCCTGCATGGAGGGCAAGACAGATTTGTTCCATGTTTGCAAGGGTACATCTGCAGGCAAATGCTACAGTATGAGTGGTTTTGGATCCCTCATCCACAGCCTGAACGTTTCCCTAGCCCTTGCCGGCTGGAGGACCCTCAACCATTGCTGCAAGAGCTGGACTGGGGAGAGCCAGCAAGAGCAGATGTTTCTGTATCATCTGCCAGGATCCTAGAGTCTGGCCAGGGGTCCAAGAGTGACAGAGGCACAGTTGTCCTTGGGCTACAATCAGTCGGAAAGTGATGCTGCCAGCCACAGCTGTTTAGGTGCTGCTGGTGAAATCACCTCTCCAGTGGCCATCCTAGCACACTGGTGGCCAGTTTGTAGCCTGGTTTGGCCAGTGTCTGCCTCCAATGTGTCTGAGGTTGATCTGCTGCCAGTGTGGCCTCCACTGTCTCTGGATCACTGCTTCCATTCTCAGCTCCTTCTCCACAGAGGCCCATGCTGAACAAAGCCCTTGGCTCAGCGGCCTCTGTGGGCTGTCAAGAGGTGTGCTCCAGGACATAGGGACATGGAGGTCAGAATCTGTACTGCTGCCTGATTTTCATGGTTTTGGTGCAGGAAAGCAGCAGCCCTATGCATGTCACCATTCAGGACAAGCTGGGAGTCCCACAACCCCCATCCAGTCCAGCTCATGCTGGTTTGTGCACCTCTGACCCAAGGTCTGTGGGTGGTGAGGTCCATCCCTGATGCTGGAGACAACCCTGCACCCATCCCTGCCAGCTTCCCCTCCTGAGACCTCTCCAGCATGGCACATCACCTTGGAGCCAACACCAGCCAGGATGTTAACACCACTCTCCTCACTGTAAAGCAGTCTTCCACCTGGCTAACTTCTCCTCTTCTTATGTGCACCATCCCTCCCCCTCCATCCCAGGTTCCCCACTGCAAGAACCTCGGAGGCAGCTCCAACAAGACCCAAGCACATCCCTCCTGGTCCGCTCTTGAACAAGCCCCACGGTGCTCACAACCATGGTACGAGGCCTTCACGCCCACAGGAACTGGTTTGAGTTACTCCCCACTGTCTCCCCCAGTTCTTTTTTGGCACCTTTTTTGGGTCTATTCCACCCATTGCAGAAGTGTTTGGGATTCCTCTTATCTCTGAGCACGAACTGCATTCGTACGCAGGGGATGTCATTTGATTACATCCAACACAAACTCTAATCCCTCTGTATAAAGTCTCTGTTGTGCTCAGTCCGTACTGTTTGCCTATGTTAGGATCTTTTCTGAATTTCATTAGAGGAAAGAATTGCTTAAATAATTTGGGAAACAATTTGGAAATACTTTTACTTATAAAAGCAGTGAGTTCAGTGCTCTGTCAGTCGTGGATTTATATTGTCTTTGTTTGTGAACATCCAGATGGTATTCTCTGACTATTAAAATGCTTTTCATGATGTTTGCAATGATTATTCACTTAGAAATTCCCACAGGAAGCTGATGACCCACAACTTGTCAGTCTCCTGCTTGAAAAGCCTCAGCCAGTCTGATGAGGGGCTGAAACCACCCCAGCTCTCCAGGTGACACGACTCTTCTTGTCCAGAGGGGACCACACGATGTACCTCACAGGCTTTGGTGCTGGAGATCATCCCCTTGGCATCGGGCACCAGACAGGCATTTCAGAGTAGAACCAATCAGTTGGGGCACCTGGCTCCCTTCCACACCCACCCAGACCCATCCCCTAGTAGCCCCAGCCAGCCCCGTTGCAAGCCTGGCCGCTGTGGTGGCTCCGAATGGGAGCTGGCCTTTTGGAAAGCTTGGCCCTGGCTGTGGTGCCGAGTGCTGGGAAACCTGGCACTGTGCTCCTCTGAAATCTGGCTCTTGACACTTAACGACTTTCTCTCATACAACGTGCTCTGATATTTAACTCAGAATAAAAGTCGGATGCTGATTGCCAGACTCTCTCCATCCTCTGCTGTTTCTGAAGCTGCTCTGCATCAGCATCCCTCCCACGTTCTGCTGCTTTCACCATTGCTCATGGTTTTACACAAGTGCAGCGGTCGGCTCCTCAGGCAATTCCTGTGCTCTTCTGATGCCTGTCCCTGGCCTTGCTGAGCTGCACTGGGATGGTTTGGCCACCATCTGCCAGGTTGGCTTTCTGTCAGCCAACCTACTGTCTATGACTGCTTGATGCCACCTGGACCTGGCTGGGAAGCACAGTAGATGCCACATTGTGTAACAGCCCCATTCCCCCTCCTGAGCCAGGCACACAGAGCCGGTGGGTTTCCTAACGGCTCCTGCCAGAGTAGAGTTTGTTCCTGCTGACAGGTCACCCCTACTTGTCTACATCAGTTGCCAAGCACTTGGTGTGTCCTTGTGTCATCAACCAGTCCTGGTCGCAGAGAAGCAGGTAGTCCCTGTGCCACACATTGGTGGCTGACACCTCAGGACACACCGTGCCCCAAACCCAGGGAGTGGGGAGGCTTTGGCCCCACTGCCTCTCTGCAACCAGCAGGAAAGGTTGGGGGCTTTTTTCCAGGGTTATTCAGGTGCATCTCTGCCTCCTCTCCCACCCTCTCCCCTTACCTTCCCTCAGACTTTCTCCCCGCCTGGGCTTGAAATGGCTGAACTTTAGCCAGTGCTGGAAAGCGGTTTCACCGCCACGGAGACAGCATTTCCTCCTCTCCAAAGCGCTATAAAGCCAACCGTGAGCTGGCCGCTCAACTCCCAGACTGGCCGTTTCTGTCCAAGACCCATGGATCCCCCAGCACAGCACAGAGATGCCCTGAGCAGAGCCTCGCTGCCCTTCATCTCACTCCAAGAACCCCTGGACCATACAACCAGCCCATCCCACCAGACTGCCCTTCCTTCCTCCTCAGGGGGAAAGTGAACAGCCCAGCCCAGCGACTGCATTTACAAAGTGAGGCCTCGGACGCCTCATTTTTCTGCCGACTCTAATTCCCAGGGCTGGGAATTGGCTCCAGGTGTTTTCACTCGGGTTTCACGTACAGAAAGGGTGCTGCGGAGGGAGGGGCTGTCTGCTGGGCTCAGCCTCAGCCACCAGCCTTCAAAACATCACACTTCATCAGCTCCCCGGGGAGCACAGCACGGTGGGGGGCATCGGGGGAGAGCCTCCCTGCATCACACATCCCGGTCAGGGTCAGCTCAGTGGAGGGAGGGAATAGGAACCACCGTCCTAGGAAGGACAGCCACACAGGGAACACGGTTTTCAGCCTCAAAGGCATCTCTGAAACGAGAAGGGTTCCCACAGCGGGCTGGCCACACTTGGCCACGCCAGGACGCGCACACGCGTGGGCAGCCCGTGCTCACCCGAGCATCCCCGCGTTGCTAAACACATGCCCCGTTACACAAACAGAGTGCGGCCAGCCAGGGAACGCAGCAGCACCGGCCACAGCATGCCAGAATGAACACACACATCGCCGAGTGCACCTCATTTACAAAATACCACCAGACACACACTCTAAACACAAACCACATGTTGGCCCGCCCCGCACAGACCAGCGTGGTGACGCCCGCCACCAGAGACGCGCGTCACCGCATGTGTGCACGCGTCCTGCCAGGCACTCGCTGCCCCAACGCGTCCCTGCGAGCACACGCTGTGAGCCCGTGAGCCTCGTCACCCCTGGAAGTATTGGGGGTGTTGGGGGGATAGTCGGATGAAGATGAGCCAGCATGTGCCCAGGTGGCCAAAAAGGCCAGCAGCATCCTGGCTTGTGTCAGCACTGGTGTGGCCAGCAGGACTAGGGCAGGGATCATCCCCCTGGACTGGGCAATGGGGAGGTTGCACCTTGAATCCTGGGGTCAGTTTTGGGCCCCTCATTCCCAGAAGAACATTGAGGGGCTGGAGCGTGGACAGAGAAGAGCAACAAAGCTGGGGAAGGGTCTTGAGCACAAGTCTTGAGTAGCTGAGGGACCTGTGGTAAAGGAGGCTTAGGAGACACCTTCAAACTCTCAACAGCTGAAAGGTATCTTCCAACCAGAACAGTTCTATGATTCTGTGGAAGCATGCACATCTCTGGCCAGCCTCATACTGATGGTGGCCCTGTCCTCCATGTGGGGACATCCCCTGTCTTGTCCAGTTCCAGCTAGAAGCTCTCACCAGAGGAGGAAACCCCAGGTCCCACTGATATGGATGCAGAGGAGCTGACCAGGCAGTAGAAGGTTAGGAGCAGGTCTACACCCTCCACCAGAGAAGGTCCCAGCACCAAGAGCTGGGGCTTGTCTTGTTGTGGACAGGACACCTTGTTGGGCATCACCTCATCTCTCTTGGGTCATACACACACACTGAGCCCAAACCTGGGACTCCTCAGGCTTTGGTCCACAAAGCCCTCTGTTGCAAGGAGGACTGGTGGGGTTGCTGGCCACGAGGCATGCTTACCATGCTCGTCTCATGTCCATTTAGGTCTTCTCAGACAGCCCAGAACTCCTGAGGCTCATCAGACCCCGGGTGGAGGGTCTGGACCTGTGCTGAGACGGCACGGTCACACCTAGAGCATCCACAGCCAGGGCTGTGCCTTTGAAGAGTTTTTCCTTCAGAAACACAGCCAGGAGGAAAAGTGAGAAAGCCGCTGCACGAGAGTTGGTCAGAAACATTTAGACAAGACATTTCTCCATTGGAATGTGCTGGCTCATCTCAATGTTTTGTGGAGACGGTTTGATTGCAGTTGAACCCTGCCAAGAAACTGCCAGACCTGCTGCCTGGCAATCCTCTGCCTCCCCGTGCTCCTGAGCAGCTGCCTGGGGCATGGGCAGCAACCCAAGAGCCTAAAGAGTCCACAAGCCCCAGGCCTCCACTCACCACTCCATGAGAAGCTCAGCTCCCATGGCTGGCCTGGGTTTTGGCTGGAGGACAGAGCAGCAAGAGGAGTAGCGTGAAGTCAGCATTCCCAGGAATTCCCTGGACCTGGGCGTCAGGGCAGCCGGCTTCAGATCCAAGCCCCCCGCCTCCAAAAAAAATCTGTCGACTGGAGAAACTCTGCGTTTTGGGTTCATTCTACGTCCAAACAAAACCAATTCTCCAAATGTCAGATGTTTTTGGGAAGCCAGACTTGCTGCTCTCCTCAGACCCAGCTGTCACGAGTGCCATGTTGGTACCGGGCTCCAGCAGCTCCAGCAGCTCCAGTCCCCAGGGGAAAGTGTAGGCACCTGAAGGGAGGATGCTGTCCCCCGTGTCTGTCTGCAGGTGGAATGGCAGTGCTCCCCAGGCAGGTTCAGAGACAAGCTTTGGGGAGGAGGTGGAGAAAAGCTGTGCCAAGCATTAGAGATATGCCTCAATCCTTTTGACCCGATGAGGTGAAGTAGAGCTGTTGTGGCAATGAAACAGGGACTGGATCCTCAACCATAAGTACTTTGCAGCATGGGAGGAAGGTTTCTCTGCTCTTGGTTGAAAACCAGGGACCATGCATTCTGTAGCCAAGATTTGGCATGTTTAATCCTGTGGCCAAGGTACAATATTGACTCTGGGAAGGATCCCAGTGTGGGAACAAGCCGAAGTTCTTTAGAGGCTTTCAAGCTTCAGGCGGACAAAGCCACAGCCACCCTGAGTGAGTGTTGGGGACAGTCCTGCCATGACTCAGAGGCTGGACTGAAGCCCACCAGAGTCCCCCTCCCACCAAATCTTGGGAGTTTCTGAGAGAATCACCCCAAGGGGTTGCTTCAAAGGTCAGAACTTTCCTGCCAGGAGATGCAGGTGCCCTGCATGCAGGCTGAGGACTGTGTTCCATACAGCTGCTTCTCCACATTCACACTCCTGCCAGCCTGACTCCAGGCACAGGCAGCCACAGACCAGGCATAGACACCATATTTTGTGAGACACTCGTGGACAGCTGACGGTGCAATTAAGGGCAAGGGATTTCCCCCAGCAAACCCAAGGGCTCTGTGATGTCATTCTAGAGGTGGTAGTTGTGTCAATGCAGCGTGCTGGTGTGGGACAGGTAATTCAACCCAGCCCCAGATTTCTATTAGAGACTAAACAATATAAAAGCCACATGGCATATGTGAAATGGAATTGAACGCTGGCTGGCCATCAGCTCTCAGAAGCAGCTGAGATGAAGCCCATCACTTGTGAGTGAGTTCCTGCAGTCCCAGTCCTTAGCTATTTAACACAAAGACAACATGATTAATGTTCTAAGTGATTAATGGATGAAAAACGTGATTAATATTGCTTGCAGATGACACAAGCTGTGGTGAGAGAGAGCAGCCACTGTGGCCTGTGAGGAGTGTGTTTCTAGCCATGTATGAAGCCACTCTGCAGGAGCAGAGCACAGACCAAGGGCTCTGGCCCAATAGCTGCAGACTGGGGGTCCTGGTCCCCATTCTCACAGGTGAGGGACTGTCTCCCAGGAGGCAGCTTGGGGGTCTGGGCAGGTAATTTGTGATCACACTCCCCAAAGCAGTGACACAGGTGAGCTGGAGCAGAAACTGGAAGGCTGCAGGTATCCTGATGTTCCCTCACGGGGGGCTGTGCTCAGCCTCACACCCATTGCAGGGGAGGCTGGCTGGGTGAAAAGCCAGGTAAGAGCCAGGAAATTGATTACAGATGGAATCAAGAGCCACTGAGCTTCAGGGAACACTTTATGATGTCCACAGAGATACGATGGGTGGTATATGGGGGCTCTGTGGCTTTATTCAGAGAGTCAGGTTTGCAATCCTTCAAGACAACATCAAGCAGCCCCTCTTGAAGAAGAGGACAAAACCGTCCCTGGGGAGTGATCGGGAGAGAAGGTCCCTGGTACAACAGGGTGAGCCGGAGCTGGTGGCCCAGCAGTGAGCTGAGAAGTGACAGCTCACTTGGTCAGCTGTCAGCACTCAAACCTTCATGAGGTAAAGCAGATAGAGATTGTGGAAAACCTTTGGAAGGACCATGGAAAACCTTTGGAAGGACCATGGAAAACCTTTGGAAGGATCATCAGGATGAGGATTCAGAGAGCAACATCCCTTGTGTGAAATGTGATAGCTTTTCACCCCGCAGTGCTGTGACACCTGGAAACAGGACACCTCTCCTGGGTGGGCCCCAGTGCCCTGTGAGTGCTCCCAGCAAGGGAACTGGTCAGTCACCAAGCTCCAGGAAGGACCCTGCAACTCTCCTTGGAGCACAGATCCCTGTGGAGCAGTGGCCACCCACCAACACCCCACAGCCATGAGGCAGAGTGGCACCTGAGCGCTCTCCCTTTGCTCCCTGAGGAGCAAGTGGGACCAGCAGGGACACCAACAGTGACTGTTCCCCGGGAGGAGGCAGGGGATTAGCAGCACATACCAGCCCCGAGCGACCACTGGGTCAGCGCGGCATGGATCAGCGGGGCTGTACCGGCTGCCCCACGGGGATTACCGTGACTCGGTGGCAAGCTCTCATAAATAACTCCTTTTCCCTGCAGAAAGGGCGAGCTCGGCCAAGCCATGCCGTGGGGAAGGTTGGCGGGGGGACACAGCCCCGTGGGTGCTGGGCTCCCCCTCCCCAGGCACTGCTGGGATCTGTAGGAAGCCATCGTGGCACTGGTCCCCGAGGTCCCACGGCTCCAGGGGCCGGTCGGGCTGCGGCGGCCAGGGGAAGCAGACGTGCGTGTGCAGGGAGGAATGTTTGCTCCAAGCGGGTCCAGCTCCTGCGCTATTTCTGATCCCTAGAGGCCTCGAGGGAGGGCTGTTTTATCAGGGATAGACTGTACCAGACTGACTTGGCATCTTGAAAAAAAAAAAACAACAAAGCTCATTTAGGGGTTTTTGTTGGGTTTTGGGGTTTTTTTTAGACAAGAGGTACTTATGAGGAAGGCTGAAGGAGAAGGGGGGGGACACGGGCTCATTTGGGCTATAAGGGAGAGGAGGGGGGTGCTAGCAGAGCTCCTTACAATACATTTTGGGGGCCAGATCATCAGCATCCCTGAAGAACAAGAGGCACAGCAAGGAATACAGTGGATCAGGAGGCTTCAGGAGAGCTGCAAATGAGTGACATTAAGAATTAAACTAAGAGAAAACAGTCATGGTATGATGTTGCAAGAAGGTTTTATGCTCAGGGACATCCACGGGAGCTGTGCCATGAGAGGTGAACTTGGTGGAAACCCCTAAGGCAAAGCCGGGCTGTAGACGTCAACCCTAAGCTGTAGTGTGGCTATGTCAAGAGAATCAAAGGGGTCAAAAGGGATCTTGGTGTCACAGAGGCTGGCATCCTCTGATAAAGGAGTTGGGATCTGGGGGAGGTTGGATCTGCTGCTGCTTGTCCACTATATGCCCTTGTCCTCCCTCTCTCCTGAGACCCACAGGGGAGCTGTCCACAGGCCTTCCTGCAGTTCCTCAAGGTCCTGAAGGCTGCCCAATGTCTCATGACTATCTCCTGTCCAGCCTCATGCTGGACTAGTTACTGATGCTGGTGGTGGGAGAATCTGGACCACTCAGAGGAGGGGACAGAAGTATTGCATGGCCTCAGCTCACTAGAGGGACCTGATGGTTGGCATTTCATCACAGCTTTCAAGGAAACAAGACCTTGGTGATTGCCAAGGGATGTCTCCGATGGGGATTAGGCACCTTTCAAGTGTCCATATGGGACTGGAGGTGTCTCTGACCCATAGGATGGCCTGCTGGAGGATGCATGCTGTGCATCCTAATCACGTGGTGGGACTGAGACAAGCTGAACTGATCCCACGTCATGGAGAGAGTATAACAAAAGGAGACACCTGCCTTTATCCCACTCGGAAGGAAGGTTGTGAGAACCCACGTTGCTGCTGGGAGCCCAAGAGGGCACAGGGCATGAGAAGGAGCTACAGGGTTTCGAGATAAGGGTCATTATCAGCCACAGGACATCCTGGTTGGCAGGTACCCGAGCCTGCGCCTGCAGCAGTCTCCCAGCCAGGGAACGGGGCCAGCAGAAGCATGGGGCTGGGGACAGCGATGACGGCAGTTCTGGGCCACAAGTCTGCCGGGGCAAAGCCTGGGCAAGAGGTCATTTTCCTCTGGGACGTGAGCGTATGGTGGAGATCGTGGCACAGGCTCTGCGCACAGCCCTTGCCCACAGAAGCACACGGAGGACACGCAGGGAGCAGCCATCCCTGCAGGGGCAGCCCACAGCAGGGCAAGAGCTGGCATGGGGTGACTCTTTTCAGGAAGGCTCGCCCGTGCAGCTCTCCAGGACTCGCTCTCTGGCACCAGGAGCCAACTTCCAGGAACTCCTGGCTGCCTAGGGAAAGCCTCAGCTCCCTGAACATCTCCAGCTTTTTAAGGAGCTGGTTCTCCACAGTTGAGCTCCCTCTGCCTTCTCTGAGCATCCCAGACGGCATGGCACAGGCACTGACCAGTGCCCTCCAGCACTCCAAGCCATAAGGACCAGCTGATGGCACTGCCAGGTGCAGGCAGGATGAGCCAGGGACCCTGCAGCAGCTGGGCACCAGAGGCAGCAGAGGGGACTGCTGGGTGGGAAAGAGCCTGGGCAGGGATTTGAGGGCTCTGAGCACATGCAGAAGGTGTTGAGGTTAATCACTGTGACACCTCCATGGAGCACACGCAGCACGCTGGGCTGGGGCTGTGAGTCTACACTGGGGCAGGCAG